>KQ998952.1:0-28752 GCA_001598015.1 Dorcoceras hygrometricum
ATGTAGGAGTCGATGCATCGTTGTCGAGGTTTCACCGCTCGCAGACATGCGTGGATATCCTATGCTATCTGAGGGGATAATAGTGTATAAATCTCTGGCCAGAGTACTAGAAGTTTTTTAGGTAAATGTGTTTACCTAGTTACACTCGCGATGTCACTATTCGATCTCCAAGATGTATGCATAGCTATCGGATCTATAGAGACTCTCGATTTACCAATGGTCGTTGATCTGATCGGGATATATGGATTGAAAGGACCGTACTGTACGCTAACCACGACCAACTGGTTCTTGCAGGCACTATCAGTTATACCTAGGGGATCATGGGGCGATGTTGCTAGACGCTCTTACCATGATTCGTTGGGCAAGTCCGGGATTGTGATTCCGGAGCCACAATGGTTGTGGGCCCACGGCTAGCTGTATCCCTGAACAATTGAGGGTCACACAAGTACTGGATTCGAGATTCCCGCACGGATACTCAGCTCAATGTGTTGAGCGTGAGAAGAAAATTTTGGGGAGTGCGACTTCCTAAAAGTCAACAGGGGTCAAATCGTGATTTCCCGATGTTGAGGGGAAAAACCGTCATTTTGCACTGGGGTTCTGAAAAATGATTTTTCAGATCATAGTACTCAGTTTTGGAAACTGAGTCGATCGGTCCGATCTGATTGGCGATCGGAGTTACGATGAAGTCTTGGTGATGGGGATGAACCGAATGTTCATCCGTTGGACCCGGGCCCATTGGGCCGGATCCAAATCCATGACCAAGTCTATTTAATTAGACTGAAACTTCATTGTAACCACTACTACTACACAATTAACCCTAACCCTAAGCAATAACCGCCGCACCCTCCCCTCAAACCTCACGCCGCCGCCGCCGCCGGTGAACGCCGCCGTCGCCGCATCGCATGAATTTGTTCCGGCCAAATTTGACGAGGAGAATCCGTCCGTGCCGATCTCGTCAGGCCTTATAGTGCAGGCTAACGAAGGAGTCTCGCATCCGGTCGTGGACCTGATTGACGATATCTACCGCCGCCTACCGTGAAGTGCCGTTTTCTTTACGAAACCGGTCGGAGCCAGGCACGAGTTGCCAGCAAGGTAGCAATCTTAAAACGCCCTATGAATGTCATAGCATGTTAGTTTTTGTCGTATTGATCATCTCCCGGCCATGATTTTTGTTCTTCCGCTGCCTCGCCGGGAGGCGTGATCCGGATCCGCCGCGGTTCCCCAACAATTTTCAGCCAGATGATCAGTACTTCGTAGTTTCTTCTTTTCAAGTTGAACCACAGCTTTTTGGTAGACATTAGAGCAGCACAGAGGACTGACCTCACATCCATGAGTTGAGGATAAAGGCCCAGAATGATCAGTCGGATGATTTTGTTGTTTCTTCTGATGGATGTCTGAGATTTTGTGGTAGATTAGTGATTCCGAATCTGATAGTCCCAAAAGAAACTATCCTAAACAAGGCCCATTGTAGTCGTTATAGTGTGCATCCGGGTGAGAAGAAGATGTATCATTCCTTGAAGTCTCACTATTGGTGGGAAGGAATGAGTAATGATATTTCCGGATTTGTAGCACGATGTTTGAACTGCGAACAGGTCAAGGTCTAAAGGATGAGACCTGGAAGATTGCTACAGAGTTTAGAGGTGCCTCAATGGAATTGGGAGCATGTAGTCATGGATTTGTGAGCCATTTGCCTCGATCAAGCAGGGGATGTGATGCGATTTCGATGGTGATTGACAGCTTTTCGAAGTCAGCCCACTTCATTCCCCATGATGTGAGATTTTCTATGAAAAATATGGCGAGACTATACAATGATAATGTGGTGAGACTGCATGGAGTTCCGGTTTCGATTGTGTCTGACAGAGATCCAAGATTCACTTCCTGATTTTGGAAGAGTTTACAAGCAGCTATGGATTCAAGATTTTCCATGAGTATATCTTATCACCCTCAGACAGATGGCCAATCCGAGAGGACCATTCAGACTTTGGAGGACATGCTGCGAGCTGTTTTTGATGGATTTCAAAGGTTGCTGGTAAGATTCTTTATCTTTTGTTGAGTTTTCCTATAACAATAGCTACCAAGTGACTATCAGGGTGGCCCCATTGGAAGATTTGTATGATAGGAAATGCAGATCACCGATTTTCTGGGAAGAGGTTGGTGAGAGACAACTGTCTACCCCTGACTTTGTGCAGCATATGAAGGATCAGGTTGAGCTGATTCAGAGAAGAATGAAGGATTCACAAGATTGTCAAGCTAGCTATGCTAACAAGAGGCGTAGGCCATTAGAATTTCAGGTTGGCGATCGAGTGTTTCTGAAAGTTCTCCTTTCAAGAGCATGATGAGATTCAGGCTATAGGGTTAGCTCCTAGATTTGTTGGCCCGTTTGAGATGATTGACATGATTGGATCCTTGGCGTATCGTTTTCAATTTCCTACTGAGTTAGTATCGATGCATGATGTCTTTCATGTGTCTATGTTGAGAAAATAAGAGCTAGATCCTTCCCATGTGCTACGGACCAATGAAGTTGAGCTGGATCAAGCTTTGAGCTATGTTGAATATCTAGTGAAGATTCTGGATAGGAAAGAGAAACAATTTGAAACAAGACTATTCCGTTGGTGATGGTCCAATGGAGCAAGCATGGCCGAGAGTAAGCTACCTGGGAAGTTGAAGAAAATATGAGACATGAGTGGCCTCATCTATTTGATTATGAACCGTATTGACCCAGGTTAGTCTTTTGCTTGTTGGTTGGTGAATTGAGTTGTTTTGTACTCTTGGTTAGAGGTATGTTGGATAGCATTAAGGTATGCTGGATTGTTGCGTATTTCTAGTTTTGTTTCAATTCTGGTTGTTATGTTGGTTTGATTTCGAGGATGAAATCCATTTCTAGTTGGGGAGAATGTGAGAACTGGAATTATCATATTATAATTAATGAGTTAACCAGAGCAGATTAGTGTCTAACCCAAGCAGATACTTCAGCTGGATAGGTTGCTGGTGAAGATGCCAGCTGAGATGCGTGCTAGTCCAGAGTATTGTTCTAAGCTGGTTTTGCAAGCTATTCGGATTTCAGTGCAGTTTATTTTTGGTTTGTAGCATGGTTTTGAGCACTGATGGTTAGAGCTGATTGATGGTTTATCAGTGGATATGTTACAGCTTGAAGATTCGGGTTTTAAGGAATCAGCTTTGTTGCAATCTGGTTGAGATGAACGGTTCCGAGTCCGGTGAAATCTGGTACCAGCTAAGAGGTTTGCTGGTGAATTTCGAATTTGAACCAAGACCAGTTCTGGTGTGAGCTGGTTGGACCGATTAGTCCTGAGCTAGACAGTAAGCTTGATTACTAAGCTGGATAGTATCCTGTGAATGGGTCAGTAATCAGCTTGGAGATTGGTGTGAACTGTTGGTGACCTTAGGGATTGATCCAGATCAGATCAGTTGTGAGCTGGAATGTGATGTTAGCTCTAAGCTGGAATACTTTGTGGTGCTGGTTTGAGTTCTACAGCGAGCTGGTTTTGAGGGTACCAGCTTAGAGGTGTACAGCTTTGGGTTTCCCTGTGTATGTGCGAGCTGGAACCAGCTTAGAGATATGTTGGATGCTCCGTGCTGGTCTGTTTGAGAACACGATTTGGTTTTAGCATCTGTGTACAAGCTGTACAATGGGGAGGTCTGAGCTGATCTGAGTACTGTAGACTAGACCTGTCAAGCCTCGTGCACAAACACAGAGTTTAACCACGCAATCACATAGCGGAAGCAATAAAATAATGGCTAAACTTTTCCCTTGGCCTGACAGTAAGGACACATAATTTAAAATATCGCAATACTCAAAATATCCCAGTAATTAAATAACTCAGTACAACAGTACCAACATTCAACAGATACAAGCACTACAGAAAACAACTGAATACAATAAAGCAAGGGCATCCCCCGGCTAACAGTGCTTATATATATATGCTATACGCTAACTGGGACACTCTAACCACCTCCTGGAACACCTCCAGCTGGGACTACACCACGACCAGCAGAGTAACCATGATAACCTGAAAACACATACACAGGAAAACAACACCAAGCCCCAGAGGGACATGGGGTCAAACCCCAGTACGGAGAGCAATATAAAACAGCTAACGGAAAGCAACAAGTAATATGCAGATGCTATGCATGAACAGCTGAGCACAACAGAAGGCTACAACCAACGGTAGGGAGCCAGAATCTCGAAGGCAACTCAAAGCTGATCATTGATCAAGACAGATAGCAACGTATAATAGTTAACAAGGGCCACGAGGTGTGTTAGTATATGGGAGCTACCCACTCATCTCAACACACGGCACCAGATGCAACACATGGCTCAACCTGCTGTTGCCCAACTCATGAGGTGTGGGAGCTACCCACTCCGTTCATAATGGCTAACAGATCCCAGCAGGGAGAGGAGGTACGGGAGTTACCCGCTCAGCCTCAACAGCATCCGGGTACGCTCAGAGCAATAAACAAGGCACGGCTATAATAGATCTGAGCTCAAGAGATAAATGTGTGTATGCAACAGATGCAATGTTCAACACAGAAACTTATACAATACGCAAGGCATACACAGCAGCAAGCATAATTACCCATGCTCAATCCAAAGCTGTAAAACAAGCTCACATCCATAACTCAAGTCTTCTATGCTACAATACTACAACAGGGTCCCGAGCAACACAGATCTCACACCTGATAAACCAAATACAGATACTAACTCAGGGACAGTAACACAGAAACCACGAATTGGGAGCTACAAGCTCAACCCAAGTCTGTCCTACCCTTCTATCACAATAGAAGGCTCTAAACAAAGCACAAGGTAGGATCTTTAACACTTACCCAACGAGTTACTTCGACGACAAACGAAATCCGACGCTTATGCTAACAGACTACACAAGGGAGATGTATTCGCACACCTCACCAGCTTCAAGCAAGCATCCAAAAGCAGTACCAAACAAATCGTCTCAGCAAGATGAGTCCAACGCTACCACTCTCACTTCAATCGGAGCTATCTACCGTCGGAAATCGAAGAAGATAATGTTCGATGAAAAGTAGCTAGGGTATCGCGACAGAGTTATCTTACGGGAAATATTCTAAGTGTAGGGAAACCAATAATAAAGAACGAAGGCAAAGTCCTCTATATACTCAAGTCTGTCCATGCTTGCTGAACAGATCCCACCGACAACTTAAGGTACAAAGCTGATATTCCCATTAGGATCTGAATCTCTCAAAACAGATCTCTCTACCGCAAACAGATCTCGAATAACTCAAACGACGTCGCACAAGTCCACTATCGCAACTGGACACGTCACCCGCTACTCAGATCTGAATCTCTAGCGCAAGAAGGAATATGAAACCCAAAACGGCGACGCTCTCTACACACTCAGATCTCTCCCGAATCTAAAGACCAACGCTGCTCTCAACTGAGTCTCGCCCGCTAAACCAAAACGTTGTTGTTTCAACTAATCCAAACGACGTAGTTTAGCTACTCGCTACAAAAAAAAGCTAGCGTACTATCTTCTGCTTAGCGACAATAGATTCCATCACTACTGCTGAACGCGATCACTCAGCTATGACCAACACCACATCTGAACAGAACCCACAACAAAACTCTAACTCTCCAGATCTGTTCCAAGGACTCATACGAAACCCGATAGCTTCTCCAAGCATATCGACTCAAAGTTGGACACCCAGACTCGTTCGCTCAAATCTGAATCCAATAAAACCCGATTAATTAACTCAATTAATCCTTCTAAACTTTCGGGTCTCACATCTCTCCCCCACTAAAACAGGATTTCGTCCTCGAAATCAAACAGCTCTAAATCAAGAGTTCAAGAACTTGGAAAAACAACCAGAAACCAAACCAACTACTGGAATCTTATGTAACACTCACTCAAACAGATGCGGCCACTCACGCTGCATCTTCTCTTCCAGTTCCCAAGTAGCTTCCTCTCTACCATGTTTGCTCCACTGGACCATCACCAAGGGAATGGTCTTATTCCTCAGCTATTTCTCTTTTCTATCCAAGATCTGCAAGGGATATTCAAAATAACTCAAAGTTTGATCTAGCTCCACCTCATAAGTTCTCAACACATGCAAGGGAGCTGGCTCATATTTCCTCAACATCGACACATGAAACACATCATGCAAGGAGGACAAATCTGGAGGCAACAACAAACGATATGCCAAAGGGCCAATCCTTTCAGCTATCTCATAAGGACCAACATAATGAGGAGCCAACTTTCCCTTGAGACAAAATCTCATAACACTGCGAAAATGAGAAACATTAAGGAAAACTAGATCACCAACCTCAAACTCTAAAGGCCTACCCCTCTTATGCGCATAACTTGCTTGACGATCTTGGCAGCTTTCACTCGCTGGCGAATTAGATCCACTTGATCTCTCATCTGCTGCACAAATTCTGGAGAAGACGACTGCTTCTCCCCCACTTCTTCGTAACATATTGGCAATCTGCACTTCCTGCCATACAAAGCTTCAAATGGTGCCATTCCAATCGTGACCTGATAGCTGTTGTTGTAAGAACTCAACCAAAGAAAACGAATCTTGCCAGCTACCACTAAAATCCATCACAACAGCTCTCAACATATCCTCTAAAATCTGGATAGTCCTCTCAGATTGGCCATCTGTCTGGGGGTGATATGTTGTACTCATAGCCAATCTAGTACCCAAAGCTATTTGCAAACTCTTCCAAAACCTGGAAGTAAACCTCGGATTACGATCTGAAACAATAGGAACAGTCACACCATGAAACTGCACCACACAGTCTATGTTGGATCTGTATTTACAGATCAGAATCTAAGTGTTGATTCACAAATATGCTTCTATTGTACTAATGCTCTACTTGACATGCGCAGCTTTCTTAGACTGGAGTAGACGTGAAGATATCCAAGCTAGGACAGTGAAGGGATGCCTGAGCTGGACTGGTCGAAGATATCAAGCTGGAACAGTAAGGGGACGCACAAACTGGTTCGGCAGTTTACTTCCAGAAGTGCAGGGAACATAAAGCTGGTTCATCAGCTGGATGTTGGCGCAGCACGAAGATCAAGCGCAGAGTCTGAAGAGCAGTTCAAGCACAGAATCAAGAGCAGAATTGAAGTGCAGAGTTGAAGCACAGAATGCTCAAGTGCAGAACAGCTCAAGCGCAGATCAAGTGCAGTGTACAAGAGAAGTGATTGAGTGCAAAGCCGTATGCAAGAGCAGTGATCAAGTGCACGCTTGATCATTGAGCACGGCAATGATCAGTTCATCATAGGGATCTCAGTCATTGGGTAGACTGAGATAGAACTGATTAACAGTTTGCTTTCTGATAATTTGGATAAGGTGTTTGAATGGACCGAGCAGTGATCAAGTGCACGCTTGATCATTGAGCACGGCAATGATCAGTTCATCATAGGGATCTCAGTCATTGGGTAGACTGAGATAGAACTGATTAACAGTTTGCTTTCTGATAATTTGGATAAGGTGTTTGAATGGACCAAGTGGACAAGCAAGCAAAACTGGGGCTCCTGACGAGAAGAATAGAGCCCAGCTGGTTAAGGACAAACCAGCTTGAAGTTAAGGAGATCAGTTGGGAGAAGACAAACCAGCTCGCCGTATGATATCTGTGAGAAGCTTGATCTCACAGACATATCAACCAGCTGGTTGGTGACAAGATGGAAATGGAGCAAAACTGGAGCCTTGAAGCAGCTCGAAGAGCAGGAAAATAACAAAACAATCTCAGCTGCAAACAAAAAGAGGCATAGATGCAGAAGTTGCTCAAAGACAGATCAATGAGGCAGAGAAACCAGCTTGAAGAAGAAACCAGCTGAAAAGACCAGCTCCATAGAAATCAGTCTGGTCAAGCAAATCAGTTTGAACAGTCTACGAAGACCAACTTCATTGGTTCAAACTGATTTGCACTGCCTTGTCCACATCAGGTACAAGCAGACAGAGCTCGAAGTGACTAAAGGCTTCAGAATTGCCGATGAACAGATCTCAAGTCAAATAAAGCCTGCAACGCATTAAATGCCAAAGGACACAAAGTACATATGCGTCAGAAGACTTTTCAGAATGGCTACATCTTTGTGTCCAAAGGATATATCCAAGCAGAGGCTTTATAAAGAGGCGCAATGAAACAGATTGAAGACATGCGCAAAATAGGGAGAGTGTGTTGTGCAAAGACAAAAGAAAACACTTTAAGACGCGCGACACTTGATCTGGGGAGATAGCAGAATACCAGCTCGAACAAGGAGCACTTCCCAGAGTGTGTGAGATTTAAATCATTTAGAGATTATGCTTACACTATAAATCTCTCACACACACATTCACTCACATTTGAGAGTTGAGCGAAATTTACAAAGAGTGAATGTGAATAAAATACTCTCAATTGTAGTCTTTGGACAGAGACGTTAAACAAGTCTAGTTGTCTTTTACACTGAGACGTTAAAGAAGTGTGTGTAGTCTTTGGAGAAAGACGTTAAACAAGTCCTTGTAGCCTTTTTCCTGAGGTCTAAAAGAAGTGAAGTTAGTCACACAGTCTGTGGGGCTGGTGTGCAATGGTAGAAGCTATGAGTTCTTGCGGCTGCTGGTCGTAGAGAGGTGGGTTGCAACGAGGGTCGTTGTAATCAAAGTCTTCTAGTGGTTCCTTCCCGTGGCGGAAGAAGGGGAGATGTAGGAGATTGAGCTCCGAACTTAGAGAAACAAATCAGCGTATCTTCTTTACTATTTTCAGTACTTGCATTCATACGCATCTCATATTTGCTTACGTGTTTATAACTGCTTAATTGGGCTTCGAACGATAGAGTGCAGTTTGAGTTATTTCCGCATGTTTTATTTACATTACTCAATCTGTATCTCGGTGCACAAAGTATTCAGGAACACTGAGCTATTGCAGCTCAAGTTAAGTTAACCAGATCGTTCGGACAAAGTGTCGAGCTGGTTCTAGTCTTCCGACTGGAATCAGCATGTTTAGCGATCGTCTTGTATCGGGCTAGTTTTAACTCAAGCTGAAACCAACCTGATCCTTGCGAACCCGGCTTCAACTTCTGGCTGAATCCTGCGTCTTGTCATTCGATCTGGTTACACCCTCTAGTACTGGTTATTGATCGAATAACTAGTCATTGCACTTGGATAGAGGGTCTCGCTTAAATCGATCCCCAACAAGTGGTATCAGAGCAGGTTATTCTTGAATATTGAATTTTCTTCGAAAATTTTTTTTAAACAGTTTATGCTCTGATATCCGTTCGTAAGCCTGTCTGTACTACAAATTTAAAGTTTTCAAACCTCGGCATATGGATAGGGGGAGGAATGCTTCTTGATGCTCTTCGGATCCATATGTATGAGAATTTTTATGTGGCATAGACTTTTCAAAATTCATGCATACACAAAGCTTTCGACAAACTGTCTTCCCATGCATAAAATCGTTTTTTTGAAAAAAAATTAAAATTACCCCATGTTTTGTTGAGGGGGGGTTTTGTTAAGGGGGAGACAAGGTTTCTAACTCTTTTTGATTCCCACAAAAAGTGGGAGAAATATTTTTGAGCACAAACATACATGCATATGTTTATCCAGATTTTGTGTTAATCAAAAAGGGGTAGATTGTTGGATCTGTGTTTAAAGATCAGAATCTATGTTTTGATTCACACAAAATCTTCTTCTATTGTACTAATTCTCTACTTTACATGCGCAGCTTTCTTAGACTGGAGTAGACGTGAAGATATCCAAGCTAGGACAGTGAAGGGACGCCTGAGCTGGAGTGGTCGAAGATATAAAGCTGGAACAGTAAGGGGACGCCCAAACTGGTTCGGCAGTTTACTTCCAGAAGTGCAGGGAACATCAAGCTGGTTTATCAGCTGGATGTTGGAGCAGCACGAAGATCAAGCACAGAGTCTGAAGAGCAGTTCAAGCGCAAAATCAAGAGAAGAATTGAAGTGCAGAGTTGAAGCGCAGAATGCTCAAGTGCAGAATAGCTCAAGCGCAGATCAAGTGCAGTGTACAAGAGCAGTGATTGAGTACGAAGCTGTATACAAGAGCAGTGATCAAGTGCACGCTTGATCATTGGGCACGGCAATGATCAGTTCATTGTAGGGATCTCAATCATTGGGTAGACAGAGATAGAACTGATTAACAGTTTGCTTGCTGATAATTTGGATAAGGTGTCTGAATAGACCAAGTGGACAAGCAAGCAAAACTGGGGCTCCTAACGAGAAGAATAGAGCCCAGCTGGTTAAGGACAAACCAGCTTGAAGTTAAGGAGATCAGCTGGGAGCAGACAAACCAGCTCGCCGTATGATATCTGTGAGAAGCTTGATCTCACAGATATATCAACCAGCTGGTTGGCGACCAGCTGGAAATGGAGCAAAGCTGGAGCCTCGAAGCAGCTCGAAGAGCATGAAAAGAACAGAACGAGCTCAGCTGCAGACAAAAAGAGGCGCAGATGCAGAAGTTGCTCAAAGACAGATTAATGAGGCAGAGCAACCAGCTTGAAGAAGAAACCAGCTGAAAAGAACAGCTCCAGAGAATCAGTCTGGTCAAGCAAATCAGTTTTAACAACCTACGAAGACCAAATTAATTGGTTCAAACTTATTTGCACTGCCTTGTCCACATCAGGTACAAGCCGACAGAGCTCGAAGTGACCAAAGGCTGCAGAATTGCCGATGAATAGAGCTCAAGTCAAATAAAGCCTGCAACGAATTAAATGCCAAAGGACACAAAGTACATATGCGTCAAAAGACGTTTCAGAACGGCTACATCTTTGTGTCCAACGGATATATCCAAGCAGAGGCTTTATAAAGAGGCGCAATGAAACAGATTGAAGACATGCGCAAAATAGGGAGAGTGTGTTGTGCATAGACAAAAGAAAACACTTGAAGACGCACGACACTTGATCTGGGGAGATAGCAGATACCAGCTCGAACAAGGAGCACTTCTCAGAGTGTGTGAGATTTAAATCATTGAGAGATTATGCTTACACTGTAAATCTCACACACACATTCACTCACATTCGAGAGTTGAGCGAAATTTACAAAGAGTGAATGTGAATCAAATACTCTCCATTGTAGTCTTTGGACAGAGACGTTAAACAAGTCCAATTGTCTTTCGCACTAAGACGTTAATGAAATGTGTGTAGTCTTTGGACAAAGACGTTAAACAAGTCCTTGTAGCCTTTCTCCTGAGGCCTAAAAGAAGTGAAGTTAGTCACACAGTCTGCGGGGCTGGTGTGCAATGGTAGAAGCTAGGAGTTCTTGCGGCTGCTGGTCGTAGAGAGTGGGTTGCAGCGAGGGTCGTTGTAATCCAAGTCTTCTAGTGGATCCTTCCCATGGCGGAAGAAGTGGAGATGTAGGAGATTGAGCTCCGAACTTCCAGAAAGAAATCATCGTATCTTCTTTACTATTATCAGTACTTGCATTCATACGCATCTCATATTTACTTGGGTGTTGTTTTTAAAGGCAAAATCTGATACCGCTGACTAGCTGATACGCCTTTTAAAACGTTTGCAAAATGACAGATCTTGTACAGTCAACAGGATAAGAAGTGATCGTTGTACTGAATTTTTAAATCATAAATTGACTTCTTATCTAGAAGACTTAGGAATAAAGCATGAGCTTTCAGCAGCTAGAACTCCTCAGCAGAACGGGCTTGCTGAGAGGAGAAATCGTACTTTAAAAGAAGCTGCTAGATCTATGATTGCTTATTCTGGTGTCTCACAAAAGTTTTGGCCAGAAGCAGTTAACACAGCGTGTTATACTCAAAACAGCTCTATGATTAATAGGATGCACGATAAAACCCCATATGAGATCTGGAATGGCAAGAAATATGATATATCATATTTCAGGGTTTTTGGGTGCAGATGCATTATTCATAACAATGGAAAAAAGCACCTAACAACTTTTGAACCAAAATCAGATGCAGGTATCTTTCTAGGTCCATAGCTATGTGCTACTGAATTCCATTGGGGCACCTCTAAGCTTTGCAATAACCACCAGGTCTCATCCTCTCAGCCTTGACTTGCTGAAAATTCAGACATCGGGCTACAAAATCAGCAACATCACTCTTCAAACCTGCCCACCAGTAATGCTGCTTCAAGGCATAATACATTTTACTCACTCCAGGGTATACTGCAATGTGCTTCTCTCAAGATCTCCTCCTTCAAGTCGATCAGATTTGACACAACCAATCTTCCACGAAACCTCAAACACCCATCTGAAGAAACAGAGTAGTCCTCCAATTGACCAGATCTCACAATAAGCTTCAACTCATGGATGGATGGATCAGTCCTCTGATCTGCCTTAATACTAGCAACAATCTATGGCTCAACTTGAAAAGAAGACACCACAACATAATCCTCACCTGGGTAAAACCTCAAACCAGTAGTGCTTAGATGCTCGTGGACCTTCGAGATCTGTATCGAAGCCAGCATCGCCACTTGAGCCTTCTGCTCAATGCATCAGCAACTACATTCACTTTCCCAGGCTGCTATTTGATCTCATAATCAAAATCTTTAAGCAGCTCCATCCATCTACGCTGTCTCATGTTCAAATATGACTGAGAAAACAGATGCTGAAGACTCCTGTGGTCGGAGTACACCACAAATTTCTCACCATACAGGTAGTGACTCCAAATCTATAAGGAAAAATCCACTGCTGCTAACTCCAAATCATGAACTGGGTAACGAGTCTCATGCGGTTTCAACTGACGAGAAGCATACACAATGAATCGACCATTCTGCATCAACACACAACCCAATCCATTCAAGGAATCATCTGCACAAACCACAAAACCACCTGAACCACATGGCAAAGCCAACACAGGCGCTGTAGTTAGCTTCTCCTTGAGCAATTGAAAACTATTATCGCATTGCTCAGTCCACACAAACTCTTGTCTTTATGAGTCAACCGCGTCATTGGCTTAGCTATACTAGAGAATCCCTCTATAAAACGCCTATAATAGCCAGCCAAATCCAAGAAACTACGAATCTCAGCAACATTCTTGGGACGCTCCCAATTAATCACAGCCTCAACCTTACTGGGATCCACAGAAATACCATCGACTGAAATCACATGACCCAGAAACACAACTCGGTCTAACCAAAACTCGCACTTGGAGAACTTAGCATACAGCTGCGAGTCTCGTAGCTTCTGAAGAACCAACTTCAAATGATCTTTGTGTTGCATCGTAGTCTTAGAGTACACCGAAATGTCATCGATAAACTCAATCACAAACTGATCAATGAACTCTCTAATGACTCTATTCACCAAATCCATGAAAACTGCGGGAGCATTCGTCAAACCGAAAGGCGTAACTAGAAACTCATAATGCCCAACCTAGTATGAAACGCAGTCTTCTCAACATCCTGCTCACGGATGCGCAACTGATGGTACCCCAAACGAAGATCGATCTTAGAAAACACAGCCGAACCCTGAAGCTGATCAAACAAATCATCGATCCTAGGAAAACGGTACTTATTCTTCACTGTCGCCTTATTCAACTGTCTAAAGTTGATGCACATCCTCATCGACCCATCCTTCTTCTTAACAAACAAGATAGGCGCTCCCCACGGGGACATGCTAGGTCTAATGAAACCCTTCTCCAGCAAATCACTAAGCTGAAAATTAAGCTCCCTCAACTCAACAGGAGCTAAACGATACGGAGCTCTAGAAATCGGGGTTGTACCAGGCACCAACTCAATGCTGAAGTCTATCTCCCTTCTCGGAGGAAAACCAGGAATCTCCTCCGGAAACACATTCGGGAAATGTCGAAATACGGGAACCCTACTAAGCTCTACGCTCGAAGAAGAAGACGCATCTAAGGCATAGATAATAAAACCAGCATTCTCTAGCGACAACAGGCTAAACATTTCCATCGCGGAGACTAAAGGAATCTTCGAATGGGAATCTTGACCGTAGAAATTCCATTTCTCGCCAGACTGGGGCCTAAATCGCACAACTCCATGGAAACAATCCGCAGTGTCCCTATAGCTAGACAACACGTCCATTCCCACTATACAATCGAAATCCAACATCACTATCCTGATCAGGTTGGCTAACAACACACTCTCACCAAACCTAAGAACGCTATTCAACAAAATCTCTTGGGAGAACAGGCTCGCGCCGGCAGGAGTCGCTACAGACACAACATCACACAAAGTAGTGGTATGCAAACCATGCTCAACCACAAATGCATCAGCAATAAACGAATGTGATGCTCCTGTATCAAACAACACAGGAGCAAGAAAATCAAAAACAAAGCAAGTACATGCGATCACTCCTCCGCCTGGCGTGCTCTCTGCTTGCTCCCTAGTCATATCATTCACCTGGGCAAAGTGAGGTCCTGAAAACTGAGGATGGGAAGACTTTCCAAATCGCGAAAGACCAGGCTACTGAAACGGTCTAAACTGAGGCTCCCCTAACCTGTGTTGCTGGGCTAGAAAAGAAGGACCTCTAGAAGATCCACCTCGACCCTGCGGTGGAGCGGCGGTGTGCTGTGAACCAGACAAAGGACACACTCTTGAAAAGTGTCCGTACTGACAACAGACGTTGCACGAACCTTGCACCCCTACACGCTGCACTGTAGGATGCCTTCCTCCACACTGGCCACAAAACTCAACTTTGGAACTACTACCACAGCTCGAACTACCCGAGCCAGAAGAACTAGAACCAGACTTCTTCTTAAACTGACGACCACGAGGCCTAAACCTCTGGTGTCCGGGCTACTGGGCTACCTGCTGCTGGGGTGGCTGAGACGACTGCACTGACTGGGAAGGTTTCACCCCTGGAACCATGGGACGACTACCTTGCACTCCTTGCGGCCTAACACGCGACCGACAGTTTTGCAGTCCTTCCTCAATGTCTATAACCCTGTCCACCGCTTCTGTATAGCTCGTCGGTGAACCCGCCAACACAAAAGAATACAGCTCTTCATTGAGCCCCTCCATGAACTTGTTCCTCTTCGCCTTCTCTCGGCCAGCAACATGTGGAACATACGCAAGAAGAGAAGAAAATCTCTGGGCATACTCTCCCACGGACAAAGATCCCTGCACCAGGTTATCAAACTCTCGCTCCATTGCGTTGACAAAAGATTCCGGAATGTACACCTGACCAAAGGCAGTACAAAAGCTACTCCACGAAATCCCTACACATGTCTCCTCTAGAGTCCTCGAAGCACCTCTCCACCAACGCTCGGCACTTCTCCTCAACCGAAACGTAGCCAAGCTCAGCCTACGCTCATCATCATACCCGACACGATCGAACAACCCGGTAATATGCTGCAACCATGACTCAGCATCGGAACTAGGCTCATCTTCATTGAACGTTTGAGGGTTAATCCGCTAAAACCTCGCCATCACCAGTTCCATATCGTCCACACGGGCTACCAGCTCTTCTACCTCCAATTCAACCTGTCTATCGCGTCCACGTCGAGGAACACTACGCTGCACTTCCTCGTTCAGACCTTTGGACTCTTCCAGAAACTGCCCTCTACCTCTACCCCTACGTCTAGGCGGAATCTACGAAGCACTAAGAGGGTAAGGTCACACAGCCAAGCTCAGCCTACGCTCATCATCATACCCGACACGATCGAACAACCCGGTAATATGCTGCAACCAAGACTCAACATCGGAACTAGGCTCATCTTCATTGAACGTTTGAGGGTTCATCCGCTAAAACCTCGCCATCACCAGTTCCATATCGTCCACACGGGCTACCAGCTCTTCTACCTCCAATTCAACCTGTCTATCGCGTCCACGTCGAGGAACACTACGCTGCACTTCCTCGTTCAGACCTTTGGACTCTTCCAGAAACTGCCCTCTACCTCTACCCCTACGTCTAGGCGGAATCTACGAAGACACTAAGAGGGTAAGGTCACACAGCAACAGATATATCATATAACAAATAAATCACATAGTCATGCACATGCAACACGCAACACTGTGCCTAGACTCAAGTGTGATCAAAGAAATCGAGCTTATCCCAGCTTAAGCTTGATACCAAAAATGTCAGGCCTCGTGCACAAACACAGAGTTTAACCACGCAATCATATAGCGGAAGCAATAAAATAGTGGCTAAACCTTTCGCTTGGCCTGACTGAAGGATACATAATTTAAAATATCGCAATGCTCAAAATATCCCAGTAATTAAAATAACTCAGTACAACAGTACATCATTCAACAGATACAATCACTACAGAAAACAACTGAATACAATAAAGCACAGGGCATCCCCCAGCTAACAGTGCTTATACATATATGCTATACGCTAACTGGGACACTCTAACCACCTCCTGGGGCACCTCCAGTTGGGACTACACCACGACCAGCAGAGTAACCATGATAACCTGAAAACACATACACGGGAAAACAACACCAAGCCCCAGAGGGACATGGGGTCAAACCCCAGTACGGAGAGCAATATAAAACAGCTAATGGAAAGCAACAAGTAATATGCAGATGCTATGCATGAACAGCTGAGCACAACAGAAGGCTACAACCAACGGTAGGGAGCCAGAATCTCGAACGCAACTCAAAGCTGATCACTGATCAAGACAGATAGCAACGGATAATAGTTAACAATGGCCACGGGGTGTGTGAGTATATGGAAGCTACCCACTCATCTAAACACACGGCACCAGATGCAACACATGGCTCAACCTGCTGTTGCCCAACTCATGAGGTGTGGGAGCTACCCACTCCGTTCATAATGGCTAACAGATCCCAGCAGGGAGAGGAGGTACGGGAGTTACCCGCTCAGCCTCAACAGCATCCTGGTACGCTTAGAGCAATAAACAAAGCACGGCTATAATAGATCTGAGCTCAAGAGATCAATGCGTGTATGCAACAGATGCAATGTTCAACACAGAAACTTATACAGTAAGCAAGGCATACACAGCAGCAAGCATAATTACCCATGCTCAATCCAAAGCTGTAAAACAAGCTCACATCCATAACTCAAGTCTTCTATGCTACAATACTACAAGAGGGTCCCGAGCAACACAGATCTCACACCTGATAAACCAAATACAGATACTAACGCAGGGACATTAACACAGAAACCACGAATTGGGAGCTACAAGCTCAACCCAAGTCTGTCCTACACTTCTATCACGCCTGTAGGCTCTAAACAAAGCACAAGGTAGGATATTTAACACTTACCCAACGAGTTACCTCGACGGCGAACGAAATTCGAAGCTTATGCTAACAGATTACACAAGGGAGATGTATTCACACACCTCACCAGCTTCAAGCAAGCGTCCAAAAGCAGTACCAAAAAAAGCGTCTCAACAAGAGGAGTCCAACGCTACCACTCTCACTTCAATCAGAGCTATCTACCATCGGAAATCGAATACTATAAGGTTCGTGAACAGTAGCTAGGGTATCGCGACAGAGTTATCTTACGGGAAATATTCTAAGTGTAGGGAAAACAATAATAAAGAACGAAGGCAAAGTCCTCTATATACTCAAGTCTGTCCATGCTTGCTGAACAGATCCCATAGATCTGAATCGCTAGCGCAAGAAGGAATATGAAACCCCAAAACGTCGCTCTCTACACACTCAGATCTCTCCCGAATCTGAAGACCAACGCTGCTCTCAACTGAGTCTCGCCCGCTAAACCAAAACGCTGTCGTTCCAACTAATCCAAACGATGTAGTTTAGCTACTCGCTACAAAAACTAAGCTAGAGTACTCTCTTCTGCTCAGCGACAACAGATTCCATCACTACTGCTGAACGCAATCACTCAGCGATGACCAAAACCACATCTGAACAGATCCCGAAACAAAACTCTAACTCTCCAGATCTCTTCCAAGGACTCATACAAAACCCGATAGCTTCTCCAAGCATATCAACTCAAAGCTGGACACCCAGACTCGTGCGCTCAAATCTGAATCCAATAAAACCCAATTAATTAACTCAATTAATCCTTCTAAACTTTTGGGTCTCACAAGACCGGGTTCACTTGAGCGATCCAAGCTGGTTGTGTGTTGCTTGAAGTACCTGAGCTGGTCAGCAGAATGCTATGCTGGTTGATGCAGCGTAACTCCCTGAGCTGGTTTGTGTGCTTGAGCTGGTACAGTAGTAAAGTCTGAGCTGGTTTGACTTTACTGTAGCTTTGATCGGGAGTATATAAATAAGTATTGACCAACACTTAAGCATGTTTACGACACACAGACCTTATCTTCTCCCGACTTATATCTTCAAACCCTCGTGTCTACTGTTCACCCAATAACTTCTTCTTCCGATTTCCAGAGATTGGCTGGTCAAAATTGAGTGAGGTTACATCGATTGGAAACCTTTATTCAAGGCGAACATTCTTGTACCAGTTTGGATTTGGAAGGAGGTCGGATAGAGATAATAGCTGGGAAGCTGTGTGAGCTGTGTTTTGCTATTTTCCAGCAGAGTTGAGCTTCGGTTCAGGTAAACGTGTTGTGCTAGCTTTAGTTCCATCCTTTCTTTGATCTTTGAGCTGATTGTATTACCAGGGAATGTCCTGTGAGATTATTGTACTTGAGATTTGTATTGGTTGAGTTACTTGTAAACATTTCTGGTACTGTTGTCGTTATATGGATTTTTGAGTTAAAATCTATATTTTGAGTATGATTGTACTTCGAATGATATTTACAGTTTAGGCCCAAATGAAAATTTTTAGCCCATATTTTATGCTTCCGCGTAATTGCGATTAATTGAGTAATTAATCTTTGATTTAGAGCACCGGGCCTGGCAATGATCGGATAGGCCATGCTAGTCGGATTTCAACTATGTTCTGATCTGGTAGGCCAGAATAGTCTTATCCAGATCAAGTTTGATCTGATAGGCCACATTAATCGTATTTTGGACTCTGCCCTAACCTGACAGGTCGCGTTGGTATAATTCGTATTTCTGTTCTGATCCAGGCCGAACTGTTGTGTTTAATTCTGAACTGGCCCATTCTATTAGGTTTGACCATCTTGAACCGAGTAGACCACCTTAATCCATTTTGAACGTCCTAAATTAAGTTGATCGTTCCATTCTGTTTTGACTGTGCTAGCCTGCTTTGACTGTTCTGTTCTAAGTTGATCGGCTCGACCTGATTCGACCATTATCTGACTTGACCATCTCGATCTGATTTGGCCAATCTTATCTGATCCGATTATTATGATATGATCAATCGTCCTGATCTGATCTGCTCTGGTTGTTTTGAATCACCTTTCAAAATTGAGACCAACTATCCGTTTGTGTGGTACAATCTTCAGTGTCAGCTCTAGTCTGTTTTGATCCAGTTGATACCCGAGTAAACGGATTACCAAGTTTTGCGTTCCTCATGCGCAGTGTCCGAACTATTCCCAGCCCCATCAGTTTGGCTGCGTATGTGCTCGCAGCGCCTTTAAGAATTAAAAACAAGTTTTTAGCGGACCGCCTGAGGGAGCGTGATATGATATTTTGAAAAATGTAATTATGCACCAACTATCAATTTTGAAGGATTTATACAGTACATGAAAGAACGTTTTAAAAGAAAAGGTTTAAATGGTTTGTGGCAAAGTTATTATTGAAAGAGACCAACGGGCATGTGGATGTCGATCGACGCACCGGGGTGGCCGACCAACTGACGGGAGTGTGGATGTCAGCTATCGATCCAAGGTTCCCCGCCAACAGTGAATGATTACAGGAAATTCCTGCCAGAGCCTGGTACCATATGAGCTTGATCAAGCAATTTCAGAAGGGAATTTCTGAGCCATACTTCATAAAATGAATAAGGAATGTTAAAGGTTTTTCATTGATCTGCTCTCAGAAAATTTAATGCACTGTGTTGTTTCTTTGTTGTCATGCATGTTGTTGTATTTTTAAATGACATGTTACTTCCTGATTTCACCTGCTGAGCCCCTAGGTTCACTAGTTTCCATTGAAACAGGTGAGGATGCTAGGTGAGGCGACCGAGATGCGAGCGATATCGATGGACCATCGTTTCCATGCTTAATCATATCTCAATCGATTTAAAAATTTCAAAGTTTGTTTAAGGAATATTGTTACAATGCAGTTTTCGGTGGTTTAAACAATGTCAATATTTTATGTTAACATCACGTTTGCCCAAACTGATTTTATCTCAATCTGATCTGTATCAGAACACAGATGTAAAACCTTGTATTTCCTTCGAATGTAATGTTTGAGCCACGCTGAGTCATATTTCTGATCTGTTATGAAAAAAAATAAATATTTTATTCTATTTTAATTTTTTTAAAAGTATCAGCACGAGTGTGACAACTTGATATCGGAGCAATGTTCTGTAAGTTAAGCGCTCACCTCCAGTCCGAGACAGTTCTCGTCTTCCGTACCACCAAGTCTACGAGTTTTAATTTTTAATAATTAAAATTTAATGTTTAAAATAAAGATGTATTTAAAATATAAGAGAATTTTAGTTGGTCACGTTGTGGAATTGTGCTATGAATTTCAGATAATGGCTGGAGGAGGATGAGTAAGGGGAGATACCACAACAGGGTATGACAACTCGGTCAATGCTCGTGTATTAGCTAGGATAGCTCATCTATTAGAGCAGGTCGTAGGACAAGCTAGTCATGGGGGCGGACAGCCATCGGGTCGGGGGCCTAACCAAGAGGATCCCCGGGAAAGGTTCAGGAGACAAAGCTTTAAGGAGTTCACTAGTAATACTGATCCACTTGTAGCTGAGAGTTGGATCAAGTCTTTGGAGGTCATTTTCGACTATCTGCAGCTAGAAGGTCGCAATCGACCCCAATGTGCCATCTACATGTTGATGTATGAAGCGATGATCTGGTGGGAAGAAGCTAAACTGACAGTCAATGTGAATACTCTCACTTGGGTGGAATTCAAAAGCGTTTTCTATGATTAATATTTCATGGCATATGGACAATCTGAGCTGAAATAGGAGTTCCTAACTTTAAAGCAGAAGGATGGGTCAGTGTGGGATTACATCCGCAAGTTTGAACGCGGCTGCTACTTTGTTCCCTTGATTGGAGGTCATGCAAAAGATAAGTTAAGCCATTTTTTAATTTCCACGACCGAACATGAAGCACGACGTCAGACTGGGAGCCAAAGGACTACAAGGCCGCTGTTGATAAAGCCCTAAGAACTGAGCAAGATAGGAAGGATATTGAGGAGGAACGTAAGCTGAAGCATCAAGCCTCTCAGCTCAAAGACCAGCGGCAGCCCAAGGGAAAAACCTGAACAAGCACAGGCCACAAAAATAGCATTCCCAGCCACATCGACCACAACCCATCAATGCCCCCAAAACTATTAGCAAGTCTCAATGCCCTAAGTGCCACAAGAACCACAGCGGCCAGTGCAGGTTAGGAATGAACTCCTGCTTCAAGTGTGGTGCAACGGGCCACTTTGTTAAGGATTGTCCAAAGTGGAAGCAACCCATGGCCAACAGAGCATTTTTTATGATGGTGGAATAGGCAGACCGAATTCCCAAGGTGGTTACACATATGATTATCTTAGCTGGTATGCCTACTACTACTTTGATCAATTATGTGCTACTCATTCATTTATTTTGGAATCCTTTGTAAAGAAATTGTCTCTCCAACTGGAAATTTTATCTATGGGCTATTGTGTGACTATACCATCGGGGGAAGAGCTTTTATCTAACTGAGTACTACCTAACATAGAACATGGGCTTCACGGGAACCTAATTTCTACTGATCTGATAGTTTTATCTATTCTTGAGTTCAACCGGATCTTGGGTATGGAATGGTTAACAAGGTTTGGGGTAGTACTCGATTTTAGTCAAATATCTGTGAAGGTTAACCCACCTTAGGGAGACTGATTCATTTTCGAAGCAGCCTAGAGCAAGAGAGCTCCTCGTCTGATATCATATCTAAAGGCACAGTGCTTCTTGAGGAAGGGATGACAAGGGTTCTTGGATAGCATTTAAATGTTATAGGAGACAGAGAGGCCAAATCTGACAGATGACGATGTAGGTGAAGGATTTTTCTGAGGTATTTCACGAATACATTTCTGGTCTGCCATCAGATCGGGAGCTCGAGTTCGCGATCGTTCTGGTACCTAATTCAACACCCACCTCTAAACTGCTGGATCGGCTCGCACAAACTGAGATGAAAGAACTGAAGGAGCGGATACAAGAACTATTGTATAAAGGCTTTATACGTCCTAGTTATTCGCCATGGGGATCACTCGTGCTAATCATAAAGAAAAAGAATGACAACATGATGTTATGCAAGATTACAGAGAACTGAACAAGCTGAAGGTGAAGACAAGTACCCCTTGCCTAGGATTGAGGATTTATTTGACCAAATACAGGGTGATACCATGTTTTCCATGATTTACCTTCGTTCAGGTTACCACCAACTGAAGATCAGAGAGGCTGATGTCCACAAAACTGCTTTCAGAACGCTCTTCGGTCATTACAAGTTTCTGGTGATGACTATTGGGTTGACGAATGAACCCTCAACTTTCATGGACTTCCGGCCTTTCTTGGATCAGTTTTTAATTATTTTCATCTACGACACCCTAATCTACTCAAAGGGCAGGGAGGAACACAACAAGCATCTCAGGAGTGTTGCATATCATGAAGGATAGACAACTCTATGTGAAGTTCAGAAAGTGTGAGTTATGGCTTGAGAATGTTGCATTTCGCGGACATGTGATTTCCAGGAATGGGGTTGAAGTTGACCCATTGAAGGTGTATCCGAGGTACGAAGTTTCTTGGGTCTTGTAGGGTACTAGAGATTCATCAAGTGATTCTTGAAGATGGTAATTCCTTTGACGTTGTTGACCAAGAAGAATGCCAAGTGGAATCTAGAATGTCAAGCAGGTTTTGACGGATTGGAACAAGTACTGAGGGAAGATCCGGTGTTAGCCATGCCGTCTAGGCAAGGAAAACTACGTCCTCTGGAAGCTCCGATGTTAGCCATGCCGTCTAGGAAAGGAAACTACGTCCTCTACAGTGATGCGTCTAAGCTGGGTTTGGGTGCTGTATGATGCAAGATCATATGGTGAATGCATACGCATCTGGAAAGCTAAAGAACTATGAGAAGAACTACCCAACTCAGGATCTAGAGCTGACAGCATTTGTGTTTGCGTTAAAGATTTGGAGGCATTACCTTTACGGGGAGATTTTTACAGATCACAAGAGCCTCAAGTACTTCGTCACCCAGAAAGAACTGAACATGCGATAGAGTTATTAGTTGGAACTGGCCAAAGATTATGACTGCAACATCTATTACCATCAGGGAATGCAAATGTAGCAGCTGACTCCCTGAGTGGGAAATAATAGGCTTATTGCAGCTGACAGTTCAGGGCGCCCTTAGCAACTGAAATTGAGATATTTGAGCTAGAGTCATTACCAATGAGTGTGCAGTGAATTTGGCTACATTGAATATCTATTTTACCTTGAGAGATCAGATCAGAGAGGGTCAGACTAGAGACGAGCAGTTGATTAAATTAAAACAACGGGATGAAGAGAAGGGTATAAATTTATACACGATAGCAGAATTTATAAGACTTCAAGGTCAACTTTGGGTACCACAAGTAGAAACTTTGCGATCTGATATTATGGCCGAGGCACACGTCATTTTCGTACTCTGTTCGTACAGGAGGCACGAATATGTATAAAGATCTGCAAAATTTTTACTGGTTTCCGGGAATGAAACGCGATATTGCAAGGTTCATCTCTGTGTTCCTAACCTATCAGAAGGCAAAAGTAGAGCACCAACGACCAGCGGGGATGTTGAGGCCACTTTCTATTCCAGAATGGAAGTGGAAAAACATCACAATGGATTTTATTGTGGGCTTATCGAGGACACATCACAGATTAAATTCTATTTGGGTCATTTTTGACCGCCTCACCAAATCAGCTCACTTCTTTCCAGTGAAGACGGCGTACAATCTGAACAAGTATGCTGAACTGTACATCAGGGAGATTGTTAGGCTTCACGGTATTCCGGTTTCCTTTGTGTCAGATAGGGGTACACGGTTCAAGTTTTCATGATATAGGAGTCTACATCAAGCTTTGGTTACTAGACTGGCCTTCAGCACAACATTTCACCCCAGATCGACGACCAATTAGAGAGAGTGATCCAAACTCTCGAGGATCTGTTACATGCCCACATGATAGATTTTGCAGGGAGCTGAGATTTGAAGCTTCTACTGGTCGAGTTCACCTACAATAACAGGTACCAAGACTCGATACATATGGCTCCCTATGAAGCATTGTACGGATGCAATTGCAGGTCACCTATTCATTGGGATGATTTTGGTGAGAGAGCTGATCTGGGTCCAGATATCGTTAGGCAGACCACTGAGGTCATCGTTAGGGTACGATAGAGGATAAGAAAATCACAGAGCAGATAGAAGATCTATGCTAATAGTCATCGTCACGAGCTGAATTTCGAAGTAAGATATCATGTGTCCTTAAAGTGGCTTCAATGAAAGGAGCGGTGAGGGTCGGTAGAAAGGGAAAGTTGAGCCAAAGATACATTGGGCCATTCGATATCTTAGAAATGGTAGGGACGTTAGATTACCGAGTAGCCCTACCACCCCATCTGCCTGCTGTACCGAACGTGTTTCATGCATCTACACTCCTAAAGTACACATCGAAACCCTACCACGTGTTAAGATAGGAGTTGTTGCAACTAGCACCAGGTCTGAATTACGAAGAGAGGCCGGTGAGGATTCTCATTACACAAGATAGAAGATTGAGGAACCGGGTCATTCCAATGGTTAAGGCAGTGGGCGAATCACACTGAGCAGGAGGTAACGTGGGAGTCCGAGGCAAATATGTGTACCAGATACCCTGATCTGTTCGGTAAGTCAAATTTCGAGGACGACATTTATTTTAAAATCAAGGGTGGTAGAATTATAACGCCCAGAAATCCGAGATGACCACATTGACAAACTAATTCATTTTCAAGGGACAAAATGTAAATTTTTTTATTGTATTAATTATTTTAACGAGATCAGTTGTTGTATTTGGGGTTCAGTATAGGGCATGAGATTCGAGCGGAGGATTCCGGAGGAGTACACCCGAGCACGGTCAAATCTATGTCGGATCTTTTTTAAAAGGAGAAGTTTATAAAAGGTAGGAATTTGACCCGGATCCCTTAATTAATACAAATTGTTGAGTTTGTGAGTTTTTTAAGTTTGGATGTTTTAAATTAGCACTTTAATCTCAAAATATTATTAATGTAGCACTTTAAAATCACGTGTCTAAATATAATACCAGCCTCCTCATTATCCTTCACGTAAAAACACAAATCATGTGATCCAAGAGATCTGAAAGTTTGAATGATTTTGATGCACTTTGTTGTGGAGTATAGATCGGTGAAACGTATTTCAAACAAAAAATAAATATACTGGGAAGCACAGAGATTGATTTTTTTGCCCCGATATGATATGCCACGCTAATCCAATTTGGATTCGGCTATGATTGGATAGACCGTGCTAGTCGGATTTGAACTTTTTTCTGATATGATAGGCCATGCTAGTCTAATCTGGACTCGAGTTGATCTGATAGGCCGCGTGAGTTAAATTCTGACTCTGCCCAATCTGACAGGCCGTGCTGGTCTAATTCGTATTGCTTTCTGATCTGACCCAAACCTTATGTTTAATTGTGAACTGGCCGTTCTATTATGTTTGACCATCCTGAACCAAGTTGACCACCTTAATCCCTTTTGACCTTCCTAAATTGAGTTTACCGTTCCATTCTGTTTGAATGTGCTAGCCTGCTTTGGCTATTCTGTTCTGAGTTGATCATCCCAACATTGTTTGACCATCTTGATCAGACATGACTATCCCGATCTGACATGGCCATTCTGATCTGATCCATCCATTCTGATCTGATCAATCATCCTGATTTGATCTGGTCTAGTTGTTTTGAATCACCTTTCTAACTGAGACCAATTGTCCATTTGTATGGTAAAATCTTCAGTGTCAGCTCTAGTCTATTTTGATCCAGCTGACACCCGATTAAAAGTATTACCAAGTTTTGCATTCCTCACGTAAGGTCCGAACCATTCCCAGACACATCAGTTTGGCTGTGTATGTGCTCCCAACACCTTTATAAATTAAAAAGAAGTTTTTAGCGGACTGCCTGGCTGAGTGTGGTGATGTAAGATTTTGAAAAATGAAAAATGTAATTATGCACAACACTAGAACTCTACCAAGGCACGGAATTCTCGTCAATCACCATCAAAATCATCACTGCTGCTTGCAGTATGTCTTCCAGAATCTGCATGATCAGCTCAGATAGGCTAGCCAAACGGGGAAATACGCAAAACTCACGGCCCATCCAATTCCAAAACTATCTACAAGCTCTTCCAACCTCGGAACGAAAGCTTAGAGTCTCTGCCTGACACTAAAGACACAGAAAAAAACCATGCAATCTCGTCATGTGATTGACACGAAGTTCCATCACTTGCTTCCTAGAACAAGCCTTAGCACAGGGAAAGATAGCTGACATAGAACTGCAGCACAACCTTGGCATCAGGAAAGGAAAAAGAAGAGGAAAAACATCCATAGCCATGTGTCACCAGTTCCAAAGCAAACACCAGGTCTCATCTTCTCGATCTAGACCTGTTGGCAGTTAGCGCATATAAACACCATTCAAGCACTATCTCCTTTCATGCCTTCCCACTAGAAGAAAAATCTCCAGGCATGATACATCTTCTTCGGCATCATTACTGAACAATAATGCAATCCCGAAACGAGGGAAATTCCAAAGAAACTAACACCACGCTGCAAACACCATTCTGAAGTTCCCAAATGTTTGAACACTTTCAAGATACTCAACACTATGATCACCGTTGGATGGGCTTTTCCAACAAAGCATCAGCATACAAGCTTCTATCGCCCAGGCGAGTGCTGAATTCGTGTATGAAATCCTATACCAACTCTATCCAAAGACACTGTCTCACAGACAAGTCAGACAGAGTGAAGACACACTTCAACTCTTGGGGTCGGTGAAGATCACCAAACTCTCTCCACCTTAAAAACTGGCGCCAAAGCTCCCAACTAGACACAACGGCAGCCAACACCAAGACAGGAACGAGATATCTATGCTAGCGAGGTCTCCACTAACGTGACTCAAACCATGCCTCGCCCGTTCTGCAGCAGCACACCACTCAAACTTCTCGAATAAGGAGAAGGAGAAGAAGAAGGTGTGGATTACGCCAGTACAATCCCTCTGTCACGAGGGTACCACCTGTTGGGGATCCGGATCCGCCCCCCGGTCAGGCAGCGGAAGAACAAAAATTATAGACACCGGGAGGCGATCAATACGAATAACAGTTCTATATGCATCAACATACATAGGGTGTTTCAGGCGTGTTACCTCGCTGGCACTTGTGCCTGGCTCCAACCGGTGTTTCAAGAACCCGGCGCTTCTCGGTTGATTGCGGTAGTTACGTCAATCCGGTCCACGACCAGATTCGAGACTCCTTCGTCAGACTGCACTAGAAGTCCTGACGAGATCAGCACGATCGGATTCTCCTCGTCGAGTTGGCCGGAAACAAATTTCCGGCGACAACGGGGCGGCGGCGGCGGCGCAAGGCGGCGGCGGCGGCGGCGTCGAGGAAGAAGAGAGGGGCGGCGGCGGCTTTGCTTAGGGTTAGGTTTTGTGTATTATGAGTTGTGATTAATAATGAAGTCAATTAGTCTAATTAAATAGACTAAAGTTGGACTTGGGCCGGTCCAACGGGCCCGGGTCCAAATGACGATATCAATCGCTGCGACTTCATCGTAACTCCGATCGCCGATCAGATCGGACCGATCGACTCAGTTTCCAAAACTGAATGCTATGATGTGAAAAACAATTTTTCAGATCATCAAACCCCAAATAGCAAAATGACCGTTTTGCCCCTCAACAGAGTCAAATCCCGGTTTGACCCCTGTTGACTTTTAGGAAGTCGCACTTCCCAAAATCCTCTTCTCGTGCTCAACACATGAGCTGAGTATCCGTGTGGGAGTTTCGAATCCAGTACTTGTGTGACCCTCAATGGTTCAGGGATACAGCTAGCCGTGGGCCCACAACCATTGTGGCTCCGGAATCACAATTCCGGACCTACCCAACGGATCATGGTAAAGCGTCTAGCAACATCGCCTGTTGGATCTGTTTTGACAGATCCTAATTAAGTTTTGAATTACACAAAACCTGTTGTTGTTATTCTAACAATTCTATTCTAAGTGCGCAGATTTCAGGTCGAAGAATATATCCAGCAGATGGTTCACAATAAATGTGCAGCAGTTGGTTTGATGCGTTCATGGAATCAGCAGTTGAATTAGCGATGGAGACGTCCAGAGTTGATTCAGTTTTTCGTAATCAGGCGTAGGCCAAAGTTGAACCAGCTGGAGCATAATCAACCAGCAGATGATGAAGATCAGCTGCAAGCGCTAAAGAGTAAAGTGAACCAGCTGGTACATGAGTTGTGAAGTCTGCTGAAGATTTAGATCCAGATGATGAAGACCAGCTGAAAGCGCAAGATTGGAAGCAATTATAAGTACTACTGATGAATCTATCAGTAGTCGCGTTTATAAGTACTGTTGATGAATCTATTAACAGTCGCCTTTCAAGAAGCTGGATGTTTAGCGAGATGATGAAGATCAGCTGGATCGAAGTAAAGTAGCGAGATGATGAAGATCAGCTGGATCGAAGTAAAGTAGCGAGATGATGAAGATCAGCTGGATCGAAGTAAAGTAGCGAGATGATGAAGATCAGCTGGATCGAAGTAAAGTAGCGAGATGATGAAGATCAGCTGGATCGAAGTAAAGTAGCGAGATGATGAAGATCAGCTGGA
>KQ998952.1:39306-49869 GCA_001598015.1 Dorcoceras hygrometricum
TCCCTACCAATGAAACATGGTACTTCGCATCGCATATACTAGTCTCGAACTCGGGCGGCCTTATCCTCGTTTTGACGGCCCAATCGACTAGGAACATGTTCAGAATACACAGCGACTATTAGATGTGTTTCATGATAGCCGTCATACCCACTATCACATCTAACATACGCTTTAGTGTAATCTAGGTCTTTACTCAACACAATTGTAAATCATTACACACATAATGAAAGTAAAGAATGCCATATAAAAGAATGCGAATATCATATATAAAGATCGTTCTTATCCTCATTTTGACGGCCCAATCGACTAGGAACATGTTTAGAATACACAGCGACTATTAGATGTGTTTCATGATAGCCGTCATACCCACTATCTCATCTAACATACGCTTTAGTGTAATCTAGGTCTTTACTCAACACAATTGTAAATCATTACACACATAATGAAAGTAAAGAATGCCATATAAAAGAATGCGAATATCATATATAAAGATCGTTTGTACAAGAGTCAATGAAAACCCACACGCCACAAGTTGGCTAGTTGGGCATCTACTCTAACACCACCAACGCAGAAGTAGCAGTGATCAATGGCACTCTAGAAACAGCTCAATAGCTGGAGAAACAAGGAAGACAGCTCAACATCTGGAGACAGAAGAAACAAATGGGGTTCAAATGCAGCAACTCTACTAGCAGGACAAGTATCTTAGAGGACACGCATAGTACTAAGGGCTCAGCAGCCAACTCAATAACCTCTTATCATCAAACTGCACACGGTCAAACAAACCCACCATGTGCTCAAGCCATCCCTCGGCTGCAGAACAATCTCCAGCACCACTGAAGGTCGAAGGATTGACCTAGCCAGAACCAGCTTCAAAACATCCACTCGTTGAGTCAATCGCTCCACTTCGGCATCGGATCGTCTCGCACGACGTCTCAAAAGAACTCTCGGCTGAGCAACATTCTCCGCATTAACCAAAACTCTCGGCTCGTCTACAACCTACCTAACAGCTCTACCTCTACCTCTACTATGCAGCAACTAGGAGGCACACGAAGGTAAGCACACACAAAGCAGGAAATCAAGTAGTCAAGCATACGCGGGAGGATAAACACTGTGCCTAGACTCGAGTGTGATAGAAAAGAAACGAGCTTATCCCAGTTTAAGCTCTGATACCAAAAATATCAGGCCCGGTGTTCAAACACTGAAAAACATTCAAAGCATGGAAGCTAAAAGTGGCTAAAAATTTTTCTTTTTCGGCCTGACTGAAAATACAACTTTTAAACTATGTTCATACTCAAAATAAGGCTTTCAACCAGAAGCCACAGCATAACATACCAGCCACAACGAAAATATACATACAACTCAATGAAGTCAATGCACAACTACACAGGGCATCCCTGGCATTGACTAATATAGCATATATATATATATATAACTAGGAACTGATATATGTGGGGCTTCAACAGCTAATGCACCGCTCAGACCAGCTAATACCTGAAAAAGCCTGCAATGGCCAACACACGGCCAAAGCATCCCCACGGGAAAAATAAAGGAGATCAAACCAGTACGAAGAGAAATAACGACAATAGTCAATAACACATGCAACATAATATGTCGTGCAAATGCATGAAGGGTGCCAAGGAAGGAATCGGGGCTCAAGGAGCATCTCAACAGCTGGGAATACAACAAACATAGAAACGAACCAACAGCTGGAGGAACAAAGCTCTCAGAAAAAACTTGACATCCGGAGATACAAGGCTCGCACGGTTTGAGGTACAAAACGCAAACACGACTCGACAACTAAACAGCTAGAGATACACAACGGCAGTGGCCACAGAGCAAGTGAGGGTGTGGTAACCATCCACTCGACTCAATACAATGTACCAGAAGCAAAAGCAAGCCTACTCAACCTGCAGGTGTCAAAGCTCATGGGAGCATGGGAGTTACCCAATCGACCCATAGCGGCCAAACAACCCACAGCAGGGATAAGAGGAGCACAGAAGCTAACCGATCGACCTCAAGAGGAGCACGATAGTTAACCGATCGACCTGAAGCAACTAACAGCAAGCTTCCTGGTATCTAACAGCTCAACAACATCAAACGGCTAGCAAAGACAACACAAGTTGATCTCAACAACGACATATGGCCAACAAAGGAGGGAGCTCAACGTGCCATGTGTGTATACAATACTAACCGAATAGATGCAGCATACAATAATCATAAGTAAATAGAACGACAAACAAGAATAGCATGCAACCTACTGCTGAACAGAATAAGCAAAACAACTTCAAAATCAAGCACATGCAGAAACAGAACAGTTCAGGCTTAGCACATAGATAATAGCCACGAGGTCTACAGCCTCCTAAAGCATGTATCAAGGATAAACAGCACACGCGTAAAGGCTACAGCAATCCAGAATATAAACAGCTCAGGCAGTATACACAACACAAGAAAAACATCTCGGCAACACAGCACGAGCGTCACATGCTTACCAAACCTCAAACAGCCCGTATGTTCACATGCTTATAGCCCTCAGCCAATATGAAAGCATATGCTCGATGCCAGATATAGATGCACATCATTTATCAAATATATGCAGGCAATCAGTACAACACATTCAAGCACATAGAACATAATAATACACTATGAAAGTTGTAAATACATGCTCCATCCGTACCTCAATACTGCTTACCAAACCTCAAACGACTCACGGTAGAACAGGTCACCCATCAACATAGCTTAGAACAGAATGCTCACGCTCCTAGACAGATCACGCCAGAAACCACAAGAGTGATAGCTGCACTGGTAGTCTAACAACCGATTTGATGCACTCTAAAACCTATAAAAAACTAGAACAAATCAATAACTAGCCCAAAACAACCAAAAAATAGCTCAGGAATCCGTTCCTAAACCGATCGAGAGCTAACAAGCTCTGGGCTGAAACATATAGCTCAAAACTACTCCAAATTTAATGATACTGGTCTTTAATCAAAGCCAAGAACAATAACTACAACTTACAGTTCATAGGGACCAGCACGAATGAGCAGTTCAGCTGTAGGAAGAGAAAAATAGTACGCACAAGATGACTTAATGATTCCTCCTCCGGCCACATCCGGACTCAAGATTGGTAGGGAAATTTTAATCTTGGAAAGAGGTTTTTAATGGTACCAACCTTGTTCAAAGCTGACCAGCCAATCTCAAGAAATCAGGAAAATACTAGCTCGCATGAACAGTACCTAGGATTAGAAGATATTAGTTCGAGCTCTGAAGGGGACGATGGAAAATGGTTTTCAATATATCTAACACTTGTGATATATTTATATTAGTAGGAATTATTATTTCTCTATAATTTCCTTAATTTAGAGAGAAGAGAATTGGGAGAGAATTTGTATATATTTGTGTGTATTTACAATGAAGATTACAAGCCTATTTATAGGAAAATGAAATGATTAAAATAATACAAATTTCTTAATCATAATTTAATATTTATACATCCAAATTTTAATAATTTGTAGACATCCAATTTGAAAAAAATCATAATACGCCCAAGCAAGTTACATAAATACCCCTGAAAGCTCTTCCGATATGATCTACAGTAACAGCTTGAGATACTCAGGCCTCTTGTGAGCTGACACCAGAGGTTGTATCGCTCTTGTAATTTATTCAACACCGGAGAGATTTCTGTTAGCTGTGTTCATCAGTTGAGTCAAGTAAGCTTTGTTTCTTTCTATATTCATGAAAGCATGTTAAGATTCTTGCATGTTCTTGGCACTTTTTCATGTTTTATGAAAGCTTGTGTTTTCTAGAATAACTATGATCTTGTTTATGCTTATATTTGGTTTGCAAATGTGTAAATTCATGTTTATCGGAAAATTTTTTCATAAGAAGCTGAGTCGCTTTCTGGAAAATACTGGGAGCTTCTGCAAGTAGCTTACAAGTAGCTTACGAGTATATGTTTCTTGATGTTTCCTTAGATATTTTGTGTTATTTCAGACTAAGGAAAGTTTCTAAGCTGTTAGTTGTTATTGAGCTAAGTTCGCGATCTGCTTTTTTTTTGAGCTGATCTTAAGTTCACATGTTGTTATTTCCCTGAGCTGTTTTGAATTCGTAATTTGATTTCATTGTCTAAGCTGAGTTGACTTCGTTCGACCATATTAGTCCAATCTACTCGTTTAAGTTGGGTTGACTTTCCTAAACTGGGTTGACCAAATAGCGAGATCTGAATTTCTACCAGAGTTGTTTACGCTTTGAGCTGAACTGATTCTGTTGGATCTGTTTATAAAGATCAGAATCTAAATTTTGATTAATAGAAAATCTGCTACTATTGTACTAACGTTCTACGTGAAATGTGCAGCCTTGCTTAATCTGGAGTAGACATGAAGATATCCAAACTGGAACAGTGAGGGGACGCCTGAGCTGGACTGGTCGAAGATATCTAGTTGGAACAATAAGGGGACGCCCAAGCTGGTTCAGTAGTTTACTTACAGAATACAGGGAACACCAAGGTGGTTCACTAACCTAGGAGAAAGAGCAGCGCGAAGATCAAGCGTAGAATAATAAGAAGAGCAGAGTTCAAGTGCAGAGAGATGAGGTGCATAACGGATCAAGCGCAGATCAAGTGCAGCATACATGTGTGGTGTTCAAGTGCAGAGTCGAGCTGTTCTACTGAGAGGCTAAACGAGCTCGAGATGACCCCCGTATATGGAGATGAGGAAGAATCTGTATGCCGGGGGTACTCGATCAGCCTCAATTGAGCCAAGCTGGTATGGGTAGATGCGAGATGGATGGGCACACTACCACAGCTCAGCATTCATCCAGAAGAACTCTGAAGCAGACCAACTTGGAGAACAGCTCAAATGAAGAATCTATCTAGATATAGAGGGCAGATTAGAAACCAGCTGGTTAAGGTCAAACCAGTTTGACAAGATGTTCGAGAGCAGATCAAGGAAGTAGGGACTCTATCTAGCAATGTCATGAACAGTCATAAAATGGGAAAGAAACTTTTCTAGATAGAGGAACTCTATGCTCTGAAGATGATGAAGATCAGCTCTAGTTGAGAACAAAGAAGCTAGTGAGGAGAAGAAGAGAGATTTGAAAAGGTTGAAGAATAAACAAGCTCAAAGACAAGCTCAGTGCAAACCAGAACAGAGAAAGGTTGTCAAGCTGGTTAAGGACAAACCAGCTCGATGAACAAGAGCAGAACCAATCTGGTTAAGGTCAAGCCAGCTCAGCGACAAAAACAGAGCAGAATAGAGAGAAGAGTAGAGATCAAGAGCAGAAGCAGAATAAAAGAGAAGCAAAGAGATTTGAATACAAGACTATACACAAAATGCTTTTCAGTATTCAAATCGACTTTCTTGTATTGTCTTATCAAAGTACAGTGCTCACGTGACTAAAGTAAAATAAAGCCTGCAACGCATATAACGAAAAATGATGCTGTGAAACCTGGAAAGTTGATTAAGAATAATTCGTTGGAATTAATCGGATTTTAGAGATTTCTGGTGGTTCAGATCTCTGTTTGGAAGTTTGGTTAGTATTTTCGGGTCAGATTCTCATTTTAAGCAATTATGGAAGTTTTTCGTATTTTTGAGATATTTGGGTGAAAGCTGGTTTCGTGGTGAGAGCTGGTTGATTTGGTGAAATCCAGTCGTAGCGTGTTTTGGTAGCGCGAGATTCCTAAACACCGTCGTTTTAGTGAAATCTGGATGCGTTGTGTTAAGTGAAAGCTGGTAGCGTAGATGTCAACGATGGTCAACTCTACTGTAGCTTGCATCTGGTTTCCTGTAGCTTGTGGCTGGTATTGCGCGAGGGTTATCGACCAGATTTGATAATGTCAGCTATGTGACGCCGTTTTATTAAGTTAGAATGCAGCGTTTTGATGCAACGTCTGGTATCAGCTTTTGAGTGTTATACAATCCAGCTTTTGGATTTGAGAACTAGCCGATGGTTTTAGGCGACCAGCTGGTGGAAGATTTGGTGACGTAAGCGGTGCGACGTCGTTTTGATAAGTCGCTGCGACACCGTTTTGATTATTCAGCAGTCGGTTTCTTTGCATCTGCTGGTTGTATTTTAGCATGCGTCGACTGGTTTTGTCGGTGGATGATTTTAACCATCTTTTATGCGTGTATTTAAGGAAGACTTGGTCTTCGATTTTAAGCACCAGATCTCATACTTAGAGAAATATTATCTTGGTTGTCGACCTCTGTTCTTCGAACCCTAGTACTGTTCATCGTGAGCTTTTCCAGTAAATTCTCGTCGTTTCCGACCGTTGTTTGGTACGTGCGAGGTAGCGTTGGACACCTATCGAGAAGATCTTCCTTTCTATACCATTCTTGGAGGCTGTTGTTGGATGGAGCGAGATTGCGAAGTTGCTGTCTTCGGCCGTGTGTTGCGTCGTTGAGGTAGAACTTCGAATTGTTGTTGAGATCTTAGTCTTAGCCTTTGTTTAAGCTTCCTGTTGGTGGTATTGTTGGAATCAGTTGCTGGTTTGAGTTGTAACTCCCAGCCGTGAGATTTATGCTTGTACGTTGTGTGTTTAGCAGGTTCCTAACCAGATTTCTCAGGATTCCTTTGTGGTAATTGTTGAGCAGAATTGAGGTACGGATCTTGAGCTTGTAATTCAGCGTGGAACCTGGCTTGGATAAATTTCAAGATGGCTGTGTTTGGATTGCTGGGTGATGTTGTTGCTCTGTGTGAGAGCTGTGTATGCTTACCGTGTGTAATTGTTGTGTTGCATATGGTTATATGTTTGCTGTTCCAGCATGTTGCATACACGCATTCCATTCAGCTATTGCAGCCTTTGTTCGTTGTTGTCTCTCTGTTTTCTTACCAGGATGCGAGGGCGAGCGATGATTCCGCACTCTCATTTCCCCTATACGCCGAGTGGCTAGCTACCACAGTTCATAGGTTGGGTTGTTGATGCATCTGGTAAGGGTGGGCGAGTAGGGGTGAGTGGGTAGCACCCACATGTCCTACACTCACCGTGGCCAGATATTCTGTTGCAGATTCCGTTGAGATGTTGTCTCCTTTCTTATGCATAGCATCTGCATTTTATTCTTTCTGTTTACTGCTGTTTTATAGTTGCTCTCTGTACTGGGGTTTGATCCCATGTCCCTCTGGGGCTTGGTTGTTTTCCTTGTTTGTGTTGTTTTCAGGGAACCCAGGTTTTACAAATGGTCGTGGTTTCAACTGAGCTGGTGGTGCCCCAGGAGGTGGCTGAGTATCCCAGTTGCGTATAGCATATTAATATGTATCAGTTGAGTTAGCCAGGGGATTCCCTGTGCTTCGTGTTGGGGAACCGTGGCGGATCCGGATCCCGTCTCCCGGCGAGGCAGCAGAAGAAAAAAATTAGGCCGGGAAACGTTCAATACAATTATGACTACTGCAAACTACGAACCATTCATAGGATGATTAGTAGATTACCTTGCTGGCGACTTGCGCCTGGCTCCAACCGGAATTACAAGAAGACCGGCTCTTCACGGTAGGCGGCTGTAGATTCGTCAATCAGGTCCACGGCCGGAAGGGAGACTCCTTCGTCAGCCTGCACTAGAAGGCCTGACGAGATCAGCACGGATGGATTCACCTCGAAAAATTGATCGGAGCAAGTCCGATCACCGGCGGCAGGCGGCGGCGGCCGTGTGTGGGAGAAGAGGGAGAGTCGGCCGAGAGTTTAGTGTAGGGTTTGGGTGTGTGTAATCTGAATTACTTAGTTACAATAAAGCCCTTAAGTCTAATTAAATAGACTAGCAATGGACTTGGACCGGCCCAACGGGCCCGGGTCCAAATGACGATATCCATCGCTGCGACTTCATCGTAACTCCGATCGTCGATCAGATCGGACCGATCGACTCATTTTCCAAAACTAAATAGTATGATATGAAAAATAATTTTTCAGATCATCTAACCCTAAATTGCAAAATGACCGTTTTGCCCCTCAACAGCGGGAAATCACGATTTGACCCCTGTTGACTTTTAGGAAGTCGTACTCCCTAGAATCCTACTCCTATGCTCAACACATTGAGCTCAGTATCAGTGCAGGAATCTCGAATCCAGTACTTGTGTGACCCTCAATGGTTCAGGGATACGGCTAGCCGTGGGCCCACAACCATTGTGGCTCCGGAATCACAATTCCGGACTTGCCCAATGGATCATGGTAAAAGCGTCTAGCAACATCGCCCCATGATCCCCTAGGTATCACTGATAGTGCCTGCAAGAACCAGTTGGTCGTGGTTAGCGTACAGTACGGTCCTTTCAATCCATATATCCCGATCAGATCAACGACCATTGGTAAATCGAGAGTCGCTCAAGATCCGATAGTTATGCATACATCTTGGAGATCGAATAGTGACATCGCGAGTGTAACTAGGTAAACACATTTACCTAAAACACTTCTAGTACTCTGTCCAGAGATTTATACACTATCGTCTCCTCAGATAACATAGGATATCCACGCATGTCTGCGAGCGGTGAATCCTCGACAACGATGCATCGACTTCTACATGCATCGGGATCTCACCCAATCCCGCCGCCTAATGACCCCAAGTGAGTCGGCAAACGAGTCAAAGTGAGACGCCTATCATGTAGAGTCTCAATGACGTTTCGAGTCGTGAGAACTAATCAGTACAACCAAGACCTCGGACTTATCCACTCGACAAATGGTAACCACTTGGAAAGTCCGAACGAGGGTAGTTCGATAGATCACCAGGTCACTATCCATCTGCATGCTCAGAACATCACAATGTTCCCTACCAATGAAACATGGTACTTCGCATCGCAGATGCTAGTCTCTAGCTCGAGAGGCCTTATCCTCATTTTGACGTCCCAATCGACTAGGAACTAATTCAGAATACACGGTGACTATTAGATGTGTTTCATGATAGCCGTCATACCCACTATCACATCTAACATACACTATGGTGCATTCCAGGTCTTTACTCAACGCAATTGTTAATCATTATACAACACAATGAAAGTAAAGAATTCCATAAATAAATGCGAATATCATATATAAAGATTGTTTTACACAAGAGTCTATGAACCCACACGCCACAAGTTGGCTAGTTGGGCATCTACTCTAACACTTCGTTGTTGTATCCAGTAATTGGAGTCTGATACTTGTTTCGTATGCTATATTGATTGTGTTGTTTAGCGGTTTTTATAAACTGGGATCTATTTTAAGTATCGCACTATTTTAAATTATATTGTTTTAAACCGTCAGGCCAAAAGCGAAAATTTTAACCGCTCTTTAGTAGCTTTCGCATGTGTTTGTATGTTTTATCTCTGATTTGAGCATGAGGCCTGACATTTTTGGTATCAGTAGAATACAGGGTAACACCAAGGTGGTTCACTAACCTGGAGAAAGAGCAGCGCGAAGATCAAGCGTAGAATAATAAGAAGAGCAGAGTTCAAGTGCAGAGAGATGAGGTGCATAACGGATCAAGCGCAGATCAAGTGCAGCATACAAGTGTGGTGTTCAAGTGCAGAGTCGAGCTGTTCTACTGAGAGGCTAAACGAGCTCGAGGTGACCCCCGTATATGGAGATGAGGAAGAATCTGTATGCCGGGGGTACTCGATCAGCCTCAATTGAGCCAAGCTGGTATGGGTAGATGCGAGATGGATGGGCACACTACCACAGCTCAGCATTCATCCAGAAGAACTCTGAAGCAGACCAACTTGGAGAACAGCTCAAATGAAGAATCTATCTAGATATAGAGGGCAGATTAGAAACCAGCTGGTTAAGGTCAAACCAGTTTGACAAGATGTTCGAGAGCAGATCAAGGAAGTAGGGACTCTATCTAGCAATGTCATGAACAGTCATAAAATGGGAAAGAAACTTTTCTAGATAGAGGAACTCTATGCTCTGAAGATGATGAAGATCAGCTCTAGTTGAGAACAAAGAAGCTAGTGAGGAGAAGAAGAGAGATTTGAAAAGGTTGAAGAATAAACAAGCTCAAAGACAAGCTCAGTGCAAACCAGAACAGAGAAAGGTTGTCAAGCTGGTTAAGGACAAACCAGCTCGATGAACAAGAGCAGAACCAATCTGGTTAAGGTCAAGCCAGCTCAGCGACAAAAACAGAGCAGAATAGAGAGAAGAGTAGAGATCAAGAGCAGAAGCAGAATAAAAGAGAAGCAAAGAGATTTGAATACAAGACTATACACAAAATGCTTTTCAGTATTCAAATCGACTTTCTTGTATTGTCTTATCAAAGTACAGTGCTCACGTGACTAAAGTAAAATAAAGCCTGCAACGCATATAACGAAAAATGATGCTGTGAAACCTGGAAAGTTGATTAAGAATAATTCGTTGGAATTAATCGGATTTTAGAGATTTCTGGTGGTTCAGATCTCTGTTTGGAAGTTTGGTTAGTATTTTCGGGTCAGATTCTCATTTTAAGCAATTATGGAAGTTTTTCGTATTTTTGAGATATTTGGGTGAAAGCTGGTTTCGTGGTGAGAGCTGGTTGATTTGGTGAAATCCAGTCGTAGCGTGTTTTGGTAGCGCGAGATTCCTAAACACCGTCGTTTTAGTGAAATCTGGATGCGTTGTGTTAAGTGAAAGCTGGTAGC
>KQ998952.1:105200-123036 GCA_001598015.1 Dorcoceras hygrometricum
AGCTTTCTATTGTTGAGGTATTTTGGGCAGCTGGTCGAGTGAGACTCCCAGCCGTGAGCTTGGTTAGCAACCTGATAGATTAGATTTGTGTATGCCGTGTGTTTAACAGGCTTTTACCAGAGTCTTCGGGATTTCTCGCAGGGTTAGTTGTTTAAAACCGTCGGGCCTAAAAGCGAAAATTTTACCCACTTTTTGATAGCTTCCGCATGTGTTTTTCTATTGTGAGCACGAGGCCTGACAATATCAATATCTTTTCTTTAGATTTATGGCATATAAGCTCCTCATGGTCCCTGTTGCACTTTGATCAAAATGACTTCCGATATCAGTTTTAACATATAGCTCATATGAAAGGGCAGTCGACATCTAGACAACTGCTCACCATTCTCCTTGGTGTCCGTCAAATACATATGCCTTAATCTTAAATAAACTTTTGTTCCATTAACATCCTTTCGTAAAACTTTCTTTCTTAAAATCCTCGGGTTCCATCATTTAAAACTCTCGCTTCCATTTTCAAAACTTTACTGAGTATCGAGTTCGACTTTTGAAACGTAACATTGATATGAGACCAGTCGGAAGAATAAACCAGTCGCAAAGAATAGGAACCAGACGAAATAATAAAACCAGCCGCAAGGTCTTTGCATTTAAAACAAACGTATTTAATAAAACGGCGTCGTTAGCGCGTCAACCAGCTGCAAGGAAAGCGCTAAACAACCAGTCGCAAAACTAATACCAGCTGCAATGAACAGTACCAGCCGCAATACTAATACCAGCTGCAATGAACAGTACCAGTCGCAAGACTAATACCAGCTGTAATGAACAGTACCAGTCGCAAGACTAATACCAGCTGCAATGAACAGTACCAATCGCAAGAAATAGCACTTTTAGAAGTGAACGATGTATCTGCTGGTATGTATCAAGGAAATGCTACTGCTGAATTTAACAACGAAATGCATCTGCTGGTGAACAGTGCATCTACTGGAATTTATATAAAAAAACAACACAGCTGCTGAAATTTGGCTTGATAATTGTAATATCAAAACAACAACTATGCTATCAGTCGTTTCCTATCAAACCAGACTTCATACTGATTCAACTAGCATCTACCAATTACACAGTTATCAAATTCTGATATTACAACTACTGTAAGAAGAACATTCATAAACATTATGGGAATAACTCGAATCCTCAGTACTTTAAAAACATCATAAACTTTCTGGAAAAACATTTGGAAGCATCAAAACATTATTTTTGAACCCATCTTTCCTTCCTTTTCATGTCTAAATCATTTTAAACATACTGTAACACATATAAGCAAAAAGACTCAGAAACATCAATATATGCTTCAAATGGTGAGTCAAAAATCAGCTTTTACTTGCCTTAAACAAAGATTTGCAACAGCAACCGATTCCTGCAGAATTCTTCTCCTTAAGCAACGCACGAACTTCTTTGGAAAATATTTTGAAGAACACAGAAAGTTTTCTTTGCATGATGAAGATCTTGCTTTCAAAACAGGTTTTTCATTGAAAGGGATTAGTGGCAAGCTACTTGTGAAATCAAGCATGACACACTTATAAATTTAGTAAAATTCCCTTCATCTCATTTTAATTTGTAAAACACCAAACCTTTTTCAAAAGAAATCATTTCTCCTTCTTAAAAATACCTCCAATCAATTTCAAACCAGCTCATGTATCGCTCTTGGAGTCATCTGCTGGAACCAGTCGCAACGCATCTTATGTTCTGAAATCAATGAAGCAGCAATTACATAACATTTAAAATTGCCATTTTGGCCCATTCATTGAAAGGGATTAGTGGCAAGCTACTTGTGAAATCAAGCATGACACACTTATAAATTTAGTAAAATTCCCTTCATCTCATTTTAATTTGTAAAACACCAAACCTTTTTCAAAAGAAATCATTTCTCCTTCTTAAAAATACCTCCAATCAATTTCAAACCAGCTCATGTATCGCTCTTGGAGTCATCTGCTGGAACCAGTCGCAACGCATCTTATGTTCTGAAATCAATGAAGCAGCAATTACATAACATTTAAAATTGCCATTTTGGCCCATGAGATTAATAAAATGCATAAATGTGGTCCTATGGATTTTGGGGCGTTACAATTCTACCCTCCTTATTGAAATTTTGTACTCGAAATTTACGTACCAAATAAATATGGATACAGGGAAAGCATATCAGCTTCTGTCTCCCAAGTTGCTTCTCGCTCCGACTGATTAGACCACTGTATCTTAACCATAGGAATACTATGGTTTCTTAGTTTTCTAATTTCTCGGAGGAGAATTCTTTCTGGTCTTTCTTCATAACTTAAATCTGGTGCTAATTGGATTGGTTCATGACGTAGCTCTATTTCCTCAAAGCTGATATATGGAAAACATTGTGCACTGCTGATAGCTGCGGTGGCAGTGCTAAACGATAGGCTAAAGTCCCTATCTTCTCCAAAATCTCATATGGTTCAATATACCTTGGACTCAACTTTCCTTTCTTTCCAAAACGCATAACTCCCTTCATTGGAGCTATTCTCAAAAATACGTGATCACCTATCTCAAAATTTAGTTCTCTTCTTCGATTATCTGCATAACTTTTATGTCGACTTTGAGCAGCTTTCATTCTTTGTCTTATTTTTCTAACAGCTGCTGCTGTTTGATCTACAACATCCGGTCCTAAACCAGCTCTTTCACCAACTTCATCCCAATGAAGTGGTGTTCTACACTTTCGGCCATACAGAGCTTCATATGAAGCCATTTGAATCGAAGCTTGGAAACTGTTATATTAGGAAAACTCTACCAGTGGCAATTTCGAATCCCAACTTTCTGAAAAATCCACAATACAAGCTCTGAGTAAGTCTTCTAAAATCTGAATCACCATTTCTGATTGTCCATCAGTCTGGGGGTGAAAAGCAGTGCTGAACGTCAACTTTGTACCCATAGCTTTATGTAAACTTTTCCAAAATGCTGATGTAAACTTAGGATCTCTGTCTGATACAATAGAAACTGGAACACCATGTAGCCTCACTATTTCCTTAACATATAATTCTGCGTATCTGCTCACCTCATATGTTGTTTTAACTGGTAGGAAATGAGCAGACTTAGTGAGTCTATCAATTATAACCCAGATGGAGTTATATCCTTGAGCAGTCCTTGGTAATACAATTACAAAATCCATCGATATACATTCCCACTTCCATTCTGGAATAGGCAGTGGTTTCAATAATCCAGCTGGTCGCTGATGTTCAGCCTTCACCAGCTGACATGTCAAACATTCAGCTACAAATCTAGCAACATCCCTCTTCATTTCTGGCCACCAATACAACTGCAGGAGGTCCTTGTACATTTTCGTACTTCCTGGATGTATTGAATATGGAGCTGTATGAGCTTCTTTCAAAGATCAGCTCCTTCACCAGCTGACATGTCAAACATTCAGCTACAAATCTAGCAACATCCCTCTTCATTTCTGGCCACCAATACAACTGCAGGAGGTCCTTGTACATTTTCGTACTTCCTGGATGTATTGAATATGGAGCTGTATGAGCTTCTTTCAAAAGATCAGCTCTTAAATCATCTATTTGAGGTACCCAGATTCTGCCCAAATACCTAACAATTCCATCTTCTGAAAAATAGAGGTTGCTGCCTCTTTCTTTATCTTGTTTAACCCATTTCTTCAATTGTTCATCTTGCAGCTGACCTTCTCGAATTTGGTCTAACAAATTTGATCTTACTGAGAGGTCTGCTAAAATCATATTACTACTGCTGCTGGACACTATCTCGAGTCCAAACCTTTCAATATCAGCTGCCAATGGCTTCTGGACAATCAGCTACGCAAGTCCTACTGATTTCCTGCTTAGAGCATCAGCTACCACATTTGCTTTTCCTGGGTGATAACTGATAGTACAATCTTAATCTTTAACCAGCTCCAACCATCGCCTCTGCCTCATATTCAATTCTTTCTGGGTGAAAAGTATTTCAAACTTTTGTGATCTGTAAATATCTCACACTTTTCCCCATATAGGTAATGTCTCCATATCTTGAGGGCAAAGACAACAGCTGACAGTTCTAAATCATGCATTGCGTAATTTTTCTCGTGATCCTTCAGCTGTATAGATGCGTATGAAATGACTTTATTCTCCTGCATCAACACAGCTCCTAGTCCCAACTTTGATGCATCGGTGTAAATTACAAATCTTCTTTGATCAGTTGGCATCATCAACACAGGTGCTTCAATCAATGCTTGCTTCAGTTTGTCAAAACTGTTTTGACATTCAACTGTCCAGTTATATTTCACCTGTTTTCTTGTTAACGTAGTCAAGGGAACAGCAATCTTAGAGAATCCTTGGATAAATCGCCTATAATATCCAGCTAGACCCAAGAAACTCCTTATCTCTGCAACATTCTTTGGTACTGGCCAGTCGCGAACAGCTTCTACTTTAGCTGGGTCAACTTCTATTCCATCCTTAGAAATTATATGGCCTAAGAACGATACTTTCTCCAACCAAAACTCGCACTTGCTGAATTTAGCAAACAACTGCTTATCTTTCAAAATCTGAAGTACTGTTCTCAAATGTTGAACGTGCTCATGTCGTGTCTTAGAATACACTACAATATCATGAATGAATACAACTACAAACTGATCCAAAAATGGTTGAAAGACCCTATTCATTAAATCCATAAAAGCTGATGGAGCATTCGTAAGTCCAAAGGGCATAACTAAGAATTCATAATGGCCATACCTAGTTCTAAAGGCTGTTTTATAAACATCATATGCCTTAATCTTTAATTGATGTTATCCAGACCTCAAGTCGATCTTAGAAAATACTACTGACCCTCTCAACTGGTCAAACAGATCTTCTATCCTGGGTAATGGATACTTATTCTTAATTGTAAATTTATTCAGCTCTCGATAATCTATACATAATCTCATACTTCCATCCTTTTTATTAACAAATAAAAAAGGGGCTCCCCAAGGGGAAGTACTTGGTCTAATAAACCCCTTTTCCAACAGATCTTGTATTTGTTCTTTCAATTCTTTCATTTCTGATGGAGCTAATCGATAAGGTGGTCTAGATATTGGAGCAGCTCCTGGAATTAGATCAATTGAAAATTCCAGCTCCCTGTCTGGTGGTAGTCCCTGGATATCTTCCAAAAAAACCTCAGGGGATTCATCTACTACCTCTACGGCTGACAGCTGGGGTCTATCATTCGCTGCTAAGGATGATATAATTGAAGGGGCTCTATTAACATGTTTGGCTAAAAACTGGAATGACTTTCCTACTGGTGGGTTAATCTTGACTGTTCATAGTTTAAAGTCAATTACTACCCCATACTTAGTTAGCCAATCTATTCCCAAAATCATATCAAATTCTGGCATTGACAATACGATTAAATCAGCAGTAATCTGATGCCCTTGAAGTTTAAGTTCTAAACTCCTAAACAATTCGTGAGAAACCAGCTTCTCTCCTGATGGTACCGATACACAATAGCCTATCAATACTTGCTCTGGCTGAATGGGCAATTTCTTAACAAACTCAACAGAAATGAATGAGTGTGTAGCTCCTGAATCTATTAAAGCTAGAGAAGGAAATCCAGCTATCAAAATTTCACCTGTGACTACTGTCGAGTCTGGATGGGCTTGCTCAGCTGTCATGACAAAGGCTCTGCTGGTAACCATTTGCTTGGATTTTGGACAATTTTTCAAAATATGTCCAGGCATTCCACATTTATATACGTTTTGTCCGAGTCTGCATTGCCCCAGATGATTCTTGTGACACATAGGACATTTTGTTCTATTATTACCAGCAGGAACAGAGCTAATAGGTTGAATCGACAGAGGCTTTTGCTCTTGAGGCCTCTGCTGGTTCTTGTTTTTCTTCTTGAACGGCCTCTGTTCCTTCTCCTGAAAGGCTTGTCGCTTCTGCTGCCTTTCCTCATCGACATCTTTCCAATCTCTTTCAATTTGCAGGGCTCTATCCACTGCTTCTCTATAGGTTCTTGGCATAGATAGCCTAACATTCATTTTGAACATCGTCTTTAATCCTTCTACAAAGTGACTCAATTTCTATTCTGGGTCACTTCCTATCAGTGGCACAAAATAACACCCTCTTTCAAACTTCCGCACATACTCCTGTACGGTTAAACTCCCTTGTTTGAGGGTCAAAATTCCATCTTCAATTCAGACCTCTTTCCAGCCGTGAAGTATTGCTCAAAGAATACTTTTTTAAAATCTGCCCACGTAAGATTCAACAAATCCACAGACAATTTGGCTCCTTCCCACCAAATCATCGCATCCTCTCTCAGCATGTAGATAGCGCACCTGGGCCTATCTAAATCAGACATTTGGAGATACTCAAAGATAACCTCCATGGATTTAATCCAGCTCTCTGCAACTAGTGGATCAGTAGTACCACTAAATTCCTTGGGTTTCTGTCCTCTGAAATTCTCTTGGGGATCGTCATTACTAGGTCCCCTGCTGCTGGAAGATTGGTCATTGCCTCTGTTATTTTGTTCTACCAGCAGTCTTAACAGTTGTGTGATATTAGCATTATTATCACTATCAGTTTCTTCTAAAGGAATACTTCGTCTAGTTCTTCCTCTTCCTGCCATTATATATTCTATAGCCCGTAATCCACCACATTCATATATCAGAACATGCTAAATAATTTAAAGACAATGCTCTGAAAATAAACTCACAAATTAGAGGAACAGACGATGAACTTTGATCCAGCTGATGGTGCGTGTGTTTATCTCAGGAACGTTGATCTGATACCATGTTGTGATGCCCGCACCCAACGGGAATTACGAATTGGGAGTAATTAAAATTTTCGAAACAATAGAAGGGCTAAAAGATAATTTGTTATAAGCTGTATTTCTTATAACTTCAAAAAGAATGAAAACACAAAGACAAGATCTAACAGACTCTCAATTACGCGCCAACTACTGTAAAAGTTTGCGGAAAAATATATTTTATACATCATTGCAATTGCGATTTACAACAGCTGAAATTCTATATAAATGTACAATTGTTGCACTGATCTAATACAATACTTCTAAATACAAAATAACATCAACTGAAGAGACAGAAAACGCAGGCCTTGGACAAACACACACCACCCAGCAGCTGATTCAAGTTTCACCTTCTGTTCGTTCTCCAGCTGTCGCACCTGCACCATTTTAAAAGCTAGTGAGCCTAGGGGCTCAGCAAGTAAAACCTGAATAATAACAAGTTTAAATACACAGGTGGACTTCTGTTCTATACATAAGTTAAAGGAACATTAATAATCATCATCATTTTCTTTCATAAACATTTCATAAACTTAGAGACAGGGGATAATAGCCTAACTCTCAATATCAATATCTTTTCTTTAGATTTATGGCATATAAGCTCCTCATGGTCCGTGTTGCACTTTGATCAAAATGACTTCCAATATCAGTTTTAGCATATAGATCATATGAAAGGGCAGCCGACATCTAGACAACTGTTCACCCTTCTCCTTGGTGACCGTCAACTATCTATGCCATAATCTTAAATAAACTTTTGTTCCATTAACATCCTTTCGTAAAACGTTCTTTCTTAAAATCCTCGGGTTCAATCATTTAAAACTCTCGCTTCCATTTTCAAAACTTTACTGAGTATCGAGTTCGAATTTGGAAACGTAACATTGATATGAGACCAGTCGGAAGAATAAACCAGTCGCAAAGAATAGGAACCAGTCGAAAGAATAAAACCAGCCGCAAGGTCTTTGCATTTAAAACAAACGTATTTAATAAAACGGCGTCGTTAGCGCGTCAACCAGCTGCAAGGAAAGCGCTAAACAACCAGTCGCAAAACTAATACCAGCTGCAATGAACAGTACCAGTCGTAAGACTAATACCAGCTGCAATGAACAGTACCAGTCGCAAGACTAATACCAGCTGCAATGAACAGTACCAGCGCAAAACTAATACCAGCTGCAATGAATAGTACCAGTCGCAAGAAATAGCACTTTTAGAAGTGAACGATGTATCTGCTGGTATGTATCAAGGAAATGCAACTGCTGAATTTAACAACGAAATGCATCTGCTGGTAAACAGTGCATCTACTGGAATTTATATAAAAAAAACAACACAGCTGCTGAAATTTGGCTTGATAATTGTAATATCAAAACAACAACTATGCTATCAGCCATTGCCTATCAAACCAGACTTCATACTGATTCAACTAGCATCTACCAATTACACAGTTATCAAATCTAATATTACAACTACTGCAAGAAGAACATTCATAAACATTCTGGGAATAACTCGAATCCTCAGTACTTTAAAACATCATAAACTTTCTGGAAAAACATTTGGAAGCATCAAAACATTATTTTTGAACCCATCTTTCCTTCCTTTTCATGTCTAAATCATTTTAAACATGAACTTTAAACATACTGTAACACATAAGCAAAAAGACTCAGAAACATCAATATATGCTTCAAATGGTGAGTCAAAAATCAGCTTTTACTTGCCTTAAACAAAGCTTTGCAACAGCAACCGATTCCTGCAGAATTCTTCTCCTTAAGCAACGCACGAACTTCTTTGGAAAATATTTTGAAGAACACAGAAAGTTTTCTTTGCAAATGATGAAGATCTTGTTTTCAAAACAGGTTTTTATATGAAAGGGATTAGTGGCAAGCTACTTGTGAAATCAAGCATGACACACTTATAAAATTTAGTAAAATTCCCTTCATCTCATTTTAATTTGTAAAACACCAAATCTTTTTCAAAAGAAATCATTTGTCCTTCTTAAAAATACCTCCAATCAATTTAAAACCAGCTCATGTATCGCTCTTGGAGTCATCTGCTGGAACCAGCCGCAATGCATCTTATGTTCTGAAATCAATGAAGCAGCAATTACATAACATTTAAAATTGCCATTTTGGCCCATGAGATTAATAAAATGCATAAATGTGGTCCTATGGATTTTGGGGCGTTACAATACATATTCCTTGCACCAGGATGGACACAATCTACTGCAATGAGCTTCTCACAAGATTTCTTCTCTAATATCAACCAGATTTGGCACAACACGCCTGCCACGAAACCTCAAACAACCATCAGAAGAGACAGTATAGTCTTCCAACTATTTAGCTCTCACCTTCAGCTTCAACTCATGGATGGATGGATCAGTCCTCTGGGCTGCTCTAATGCTAGCAACAATCTGTGGCTCAACTTGAAAAGAAGACACCACAACATAATCCTCAGCTGGGTAATACCGCCAACCAGTAGTGCTAAGATGCTCATGGACCTTCGAAATCTTCATCGAAGCCAGCATCGCCACCTGAGCCTTTCTGCTCAATGCATCAACAACTACATTCATCTTCCCAGGCTGGTATTTGATCTCACAATCAAAATCCTTTAGCAACTCCATCCATCTACGCTGTCTCATGTTCAAATCTGACTGAGAAAACAGATACTGAACACTCTTGTGGTCGGAGTACACCACAAATTGCTCACCAAACAGGTAGTGGCGCCAAATCTTCAAAGCAAAAACCACTGTTACTAACTCCAAATCATGAACTGGGTAACGAGTCTCATGTGGTTTCAACTACCGAGAGGCATACGCAATGACTCGACCATTCTACATCAACACACAACCCAATCCATTCAAGGAAGCATCTGCGCAAACAAAAAAACCACCTGAACCACACGGCAGAGCTAACACAGGCGCAGTAGTTAGCTTCTCTTTGAGCAACAGAAAACAATTCTCGCATTGCTCAGTCCACACAAACCTTCTGTCTTTCTGAGTCAATTGCGTCATTGGCTTTGCTATACTAGAGAATCCCTCTATAAACCGCCGATAATATCCAGCCAATCCTAAGAAACTACGAATCTCAGCGACACTCTTGGGACGCTCCCAGTTAAGAACAGACTCAACCTTACTGGGATCCACAGAAATACCATCAACAGAAATCACATGACCCAGAAACACAACTCAGTCCAACCAAAACTCGCACTTGGAGAACTTAGCATACAACTGCGAGTCTCGAAGCTTCTGAAGAACTAGCATCAAATGTTCCTTGTGCTGCAACGGAGTCTTAGAGTACACCAAAATGTCATCGATAAACACAATCACAAGCTTATCGATGAACTCTATAAAGACTCTATTCATCAAATCCATGAAAACTGCGGGAGCATCCGTCAAACCAAAAGGCATAACTAGAAACTCATAATGTCCATACCTCGTACGAAACGCAGTCTTCTCAACATCCTGCTCACGGATGAGCAACTGATGGTACCCCGAACGAAAATCGATCTTAGAAAACACGGCAGACCCTTGCAACTGGTCAAAAATATCATCGATCCTAAGCAAAGGGTACTTGTTCTTCACTATCGCCTTGTTCAACTGTCTAAAGTCGATGCACATCCTCATCGCCCCGTCCTTCTTCTTGACAAATAAGATAGGTGCTCCCCACGGGGACATGCTAGGCCTAATGAATCCCTTCTCCAGCAAATCACTAAGCTGAACCTTAAGCTCCCTCAACTCAGCAGGCGCTAAATGATACGGAGCACGCGAAATCGGAGCTGTACCAGGAACCAACTCAATGCTTAAGTCTATCTCTCGCCTCGGAGAAAAACCAGGAATCTCCTCCGGAAACACATCCGGGAAATGTCGAACCACGGGGACACTACTAAGCTCTATGCTCAAAGAAGAAGACGCATCTAAGGCATAGATTATGAAACCAGCATTCTCAAGCGACAACAGGCTAAACATCTCCATCGCCGAGACTAAAGGAATCTTTGATTGGGAATCTTGGCTGTAGAAATTCCATTTCTCGCCAGACTGGGGCCTAAATCGCACAACGCCATGGAAACAATCCACAGTAGCCCTATAGCTAGACAACACGTCCATTCCCACTATACAGTCAAAATCCCACATCACTAGCCTGATCAGGTTGGCTAACAACACTCTCGCAAAACCTAAGAACACCATTCAACAAAATCTCCTGGGAGAACAGGCTCGCACAGGCAGGAGTCACAACAGATACAACATCACACAAGGTAGTGGTATGCAAACCATGCTCAACCACAAATGCATCAGAAATAAAAAAAATGCGACGCTCCTGTGTCAAACAACACACGCGCAGGAAAATAAAACAGAAAGGAAGTACCTGAGATGATCCCTCCGCCCGTGTGCCCTCCGCTTGCTCCCTATTCATTGCGTTCACTTGGGCAAACTGAGGTCCAGAAAACTGAGGATGGGAAGACTGTCCAAACCGCGAAGGACCAGGCTGCTGAAACGGTCTAAACTAAGGCTCCCTCCAACCTCTGCTGCTGAACAGGAAAAGCAGAACGACCTCTAGACGATCCACCTCGACCCTACGGTGGAACTGTGGTATGCTGCGATCAGACAAAGGACAGCCAACAATATTTGTGCGGAAAAAGGCCGATTGGTTTGTGAACAGTAAATAAACACAAATAATATAATCGTGAGTAATGTAAAAGATAGGGTTCAGGATTTGTTTCTGTTCGGACTTCAATGTCCTACGTCTCCCCTTCTTCCTCCTCGGAAGGTATCACTAGAAGATTTGATGCAAGTAGGCCTTCTACAAACACCCGATCCCAAAGCCAGCAGCTATGAGAACTCCTAGTACTTCACAACACTCCATGCAGACGCAGCTGCTGGTTTACAACACTTGTTTTTTTTTGAACTTCTTCACAAAGACTGTTCGTTACAGACTCAATCAAATACAACAATGAATACACTTTGTGAGTACTGTAAAATCTCTGGTTTCTAAGACAAAGAAACTTGATTCAATAATGTGAACCAAAGAATGACACTCGAAGGTATAACAGTGAATATCAAATGAATGAAGATTCTTCGAGTGCTTGAGCTTTGAATGCTTTCAACGAGAGTAAGCTCTAGAGAAAGTTTGACAGCGTGACCGCAATGAATAGATGGCAAAGTATGTTTTCTTCAACACTACTGCTGATATATATGGGCTTCGATTGCAACGGTCACAAAATTCTCCAAGGAAAATAAATCCCGTTTGAATTGCTGCCAAAATTGTGCACCGTAAATCCTGCTCCACTACAAGGTAAATTGCTCATTGACAGAGCCAATTTGTCTTCTTTCCATTTTATGTAAGCAATGAAGAACGGTCTCTGTATATCGTACCATTTACTCAAAATAGTACACACGCTGTCTCCTTAATTCCAGGCAATAGTACGATCTTGAAGATATTTTCCTTGTTGAGTGAACGATCGTATTTGAATCTCTTATATGTTTGCGCCTGAAATTCCTTCTGTTTACCAGCTTTTACTTCTTCGTCTCAAATCCTGCGACTGGAAAAACACATGAGAAAATTTACCTGCTGATATGCATTTTGTGTTTTTCCACCGACTGGTCCTTTGTAAAACTCAACGACTGATTTCTGGTAACATCGCTTAGCTATTCTCAAAGATCACCTGCTGGTAAATTCCACTGTATCTGTCTACTGGTTTCTCTTAGAAGAAGTACATGCTGGTTGCACTGTAGCTTGCGACTGAATGTTCTTCCTGTACGTCGTCGCTTTATCTCTTGCGCTTCTCTTCACAACTGCTGATAGCTTTAGCTTCCTGCTGAATGCATTGTAGCCTGCTGCTGATTATAACCAACGCACAAACCATCTGCTGAATCTTTAGCACGACGTCGCTTCATCTCTTGCGTCTGGATCATCCATCGACTGGTTCTACTGTAGCTCCCTGCTGATTGATGACGTCACTGTTGATGTCATCTACGCTTAGCGCTCCAGCTGAACTTTCTTCATCTGCTGAAATATATAAACTGTTGAAGAACCAACTGTTGGAGAGAGAAAATATTGATGTGACTGTTTGCATGGTAAGAAACGTGTCAACCATCCGTTAGCACGTGCACTGTTAGAAAATGAATTTGAAAAAAATTTCAAACATATTTGATCGTACGGTGTAAAATATTTTTCAAAATTTTAATAAAAAAGATATAAGAAAAGATGAATTCGCGCCAATGTTATAAAGTCACAGCTAGTGCAGTAGATGTAAAAACATTACTGCTGGATTAATATTTCGTTGAGGGTGGCAGGAGCTGGTCACATATAAGCATCATCAGTATACATGCCACAGCTGAGTATGTCCAGTCGCAACATGTTCTGCTGACGTCACGCTTATTAAATCAGCTCCCGGTTCCCCCTACGACCAATAAACTCCCAACGCAAGAGACTTGCCTCAGCCGATAAGCTAGTCGTTCCCCCTGAACAACAGACCTACTGCTGATTTAAGCAATGGCTAATCAACCTGCAATATGCGTTAGTACACAAACAATCAAGGCAATTCAAGAAGACCTAAAATGTTTCTAAAATAAGAAAACTTAGCGTCCGGCAGAGGTTTTGTGAAGATATCAGCTACTTGCTGCTCATTTGACACATACTCCAGCCGAACGTCCTTCTTTAGCACATGGTCTCTGATGAAGTGATGCCTGATGTCGATGTGTTTGGTCCTCGAGTGTAGTACAGGGTTCTGGGTGATTGCAATTGCACTTGTGTTGTCACAGAGAATAGGAGCTTCAGAAGAATCAATGCCATAATCCTTCAGTTGATGTTAAATCCAGAGGATTTGTGCGCAACAACTGCCAGCAGCAAGATATTCCGCCTCAGCAGTTGACGTGGCAATTGACGTCTGCTTCTTACTAAACCAAGAGATCGGTCGATCCCCTAAAAATTGACATGTTCCACTTGTGCTCTTGTGATCAATCCTGCAACCTGCGTAATCTGCATCACTGTACCCGATTAGTTGAAAGCCGGAGTCTTTGGGATACCAAAGACCCAAGTTAGAAGTACCCTTCAAATATTTTAATATTCGCTTTACAGCAATGTAATGCGATTGCTTTGGCTCTGCTTGAAATCTAGCACACATACAGACAGCAAACATGATGTCTGGTCTGCTAGGAGTTAAGTATAGCAAAGAGCCTATTATACCACGATAAAGAGATACCTCAATGGCAGATCCAGCTTCGTCTTTATCGAGTTTGATTGTTGAACTCATCGGGGTTGCTGCTGCTGAACTGTTTTCCATTCCAAATTTGTTCAGCAGTTCTTTTGTGTATTTCGCCTGGTTAATGAAAATTCCATTTTCCAGCTGGCGAACTTGTAAGCCGAAGAAGAATGTCAGCTCCCCCATCATGCTCATCTCAAACTTGTCATGCATCAATTTAGAAAACTTCTTGCCACGACGTCGCTTTCTTCACTGTTACGTTTGCTGTTGTCAGCTTCTTGTACCTTCTTCAACTCCTTGCTGTCGACAGCTTCGCTCTATTCTTCAATACACAAACTGTTGACAGCTTCTTCTCACTGCTGATTGTGATGACATCACTGCTGATGTCATCATCGTTGATTCCAGATCTTGCGCTTCAATCCAACAGCTGATTTCTTCTACTTCTGAACACTGTAGCTGCCTGCTGACTCTTCTCTTAAAAAAAACATCTGCTGAAATAATGCTTCTGCTGATTTGTCTAAGGAATGCTTCTGCTGAATTGTCTAAGCCAATCAATACGCTGTCGTTTCAACTTATCCAAACGCTGTCATTTCGCATTCTCCAACGAAATATACTAAGCAACTGCTGATTCTCTTCAAGAATTCTTTTCAACTGCTGATAAATAACTGTACATCCCAACGACGTCGTTCCAACTTACTTGAACGCTGTCGTTTAGTACTCCTTAGCAAAACACGTTAAAACTCAAATATGTACCTGTGATCGAAACAAGAACAACTGCTGATTGCTCGCAAGGAATGTATCTGCTGACTATCTCTTCAAGAAATTATTTGCTGAATATCTTTGAGAACAAACTAACCACTGATTGCATACCATCTGCTGATTTCCAACGAATACTCCAACTGCTGAAATATCACTTGTCGAATGATAAATGTTCTCCTGTTAGATGCGACAGCTGATTATCCAAAAGCAACTTGTCTTATTTTTGTTATCACCAAAACTAATAAATTTTATCCTAACAATTTCCCCCTTTTTGGCGATGACAAAACTTCAGCAGCCGAGATAAAAAGATATGCAAAAATAAATTGCACACGATCTGCTGGAATGCAAAAATTTCAACAATCTCGCTTCCCTTCTCCTTCGTTCTCTGTCACGTTAAGATGCTGCTTGTCTTCCAAGAGATTCAGCGTTTCGATCAGCATCCAGCACAGTCTCTACAATTCGTCTCTGAGCAATTTCAATCCTTTGAGCAAACGATGGTGTTCTACCAGCACTACCACTCACAGCACTATCTCTGATTTGAACATCCGAAGGCTGTTGAGGTCCTCGGCTGCTACTTTCCCCCTTTATGTCAGCACCGCCCCGATTAATATAATTTACAAGATCGCTTAATTGGGCATGAAGAATATTATGATTTTCCTGTGCCTGAAACGCGTTTGAAAGAAGAACACACAGAGAGTGCAAATATGCGTCGAAGAAATTTTGCAATGTAAGGAGACGACGAATAGGAAAAGCCGTAAATATAGTAAAGAATGCTAAAAGTTTTGGAGAGAGAAAATATTGATGTGACTGTTTGCATGGTAAGACACGTGTCAACCATCCGTTAGCACGTGCACTGTTGAAAATGATTTGAAAAAATTTCAAACATATTTGATCGTACGGTGTAAAATATTTTTCAAAATTTTAATAAAAAAGATATAAGAAAAGATGAATTCGCGCCAATGTTATAAAGTCACAGCTGGTGCAGTAGATGTAAAAACATTACTGCTGGATTACTATTTCGTTGAGGGTGGCAGGAGCTGGTCACATATAAGCATCAGCAGTATACATGCAACAGCTGAGTATGTCCTGTCGCAACATGTTCTGCTGACGTCACGCTTATTAAATCAGCTCCTGGTTCCCCCTACGAACAATAAACTTCCAACGCAAGGGACTTACATCAGCCGATAGGCTAGTCGTTCTCCCTGAACAACAGACCTACTGCTGATTTAAGCAATGGCTAATCAACCTGCAATATGCGTTAGTACACAAACAATCAAGGCAATTCAAGAAGACCTAAAATGTTTCTAAAATAAGAAAACTTAGCGTCCGGCAGAGGTTTTGTGAAGATATCAGCTACTTGCTGCTCAGTTGACACATACTCCAGCCGAACGTCCTTCTTTAGCACATGATCTCTGATGAAGTGATGCCTGATAGGAGTACCCTTCAAATATTTCAATATTCTCTTTACAGCAATGTAATGCGATTGCTTTGGCTCTGATTGAAATCTAGCATACATACAGACAGCAAACATGATGTCTGGTCTGCTAGCAGTTAAGTAAAGCAACGAGCCTATAATACCACGATACAAAGATACCTCGATGGCAGATCCAGCTTCATCTTTGTCCATCTTGATCGTGGAGCTCATGGGAGTAGCTGCTGCTGAACTATTTTTCATTCCAAACTTCTTCAGCAGTTCTTTAGTATATTTGGCCTGGTTGATGAATATGCCATTCTCCAACTGGCGCACTTGTAAGCCTAAGAAGAATGTCAGCTCCCCCATCATGCTCATCTCAAACTTGTCCTGCATCAATTTGGAAAACTTCTTGCACAGTTTGGGGTTAGTTGACTCAAAAATAATATCATCAACATATATTTGAACGAGCAAGACGTGATTGTCCTTAGCAAATTTAAACAACGTCTTATCTACTGTGCCTATTGTGAATTGATGCTCAAGCAGAAATTTAGTGAGTGTGTCATACCAGGCTCTGGGTGCTTGCTTCAACCCATATAGAGCCTTGTCCAGTTTGTAAACAAACTCTGGATTTGTATGATCAACGAAGCCAGGAGGTTGTGCAACGTACACTTCCTCTGTCAAGACGCCATTCAGAAAAGCACTCTTGACATCCATCTGAAAGACTTTAAAATCTTTAAATGCAGCATATGCAAGGAACATTCTAATGGCTTCTAATCTAGCTACTGGTGCAAATGTCTCATCAAAATCTATCCCTTCCATCTGCCTAAAGCCTTGCGCTACCAGCCTAGCTTTGTTTCTAGTTACTATGCCATCTTCATTCAGTTTATTTCTAAAGACCCAACGAGTACCTATGACTGAATGATTTTTAGGTCTAGGTACAAGTTTCCAAACATTATTACGCTTAAACTGGTTTAATTCTACCTGCATAGCTTCTATCCAGCTTGGGTCTGCTAAAGCTTCATGTATTTTTTTTGGTTCTATATGAGAGATGAATGCAGAATCAAAAAGATCATGAGATAGCTGGCCTCTAGTGCGAACAGGGGATTGAATGTTACCTATGACTTGCTCAGGTGGATGATTTCTATTCCACCGAAGATCAAGTCCAATGGGATTTGTTCTTTGTTGTTCCCCCTGAGTTGATGAATGAGTTGCAACGACTGGATCAGCAGACGTTAATTGATGTTGTCCATTGTTTGTGTCTGCGACTGCTTCCAGCTGATGAGAGGTGCTTGCTGCTGGTATATCAGCAGGTGGACTTGATGTAATTTGGGAATTGCTTGCTGCTGCTTGACCAGCAGGTTGTCTAGATGTGCTGCCTGCTGGTTCACCAGCTGGTGGACTCGATATCATTTGTAGTCGACTCGCGACTGGTTGTCCAGCTGGCGATACCAATTGAAAATTTCTTGCTGCTGGTTGTTCTGTCGTTAGTTGAGCATCGTCTGAAGTCATATGGTCTGGACACTTTGACGCTTCTCTTTCAGCAGTTGGTGCACTTGTAGTTCGATCCTGCGGCTGATCCATGTTAGTTAATTCAATAATAACAGGATTACCTGCTGGATCTTTTTGAACGTTGTTGTGCATTGTGACCACTGCTGGTTGTTCCCCCTCAGCTGATTCTCTTTGTGCCAT
>KQ998953.1:45394-64092 GCA_001598015.1 Dorcoceras hygrometricum
ATATACGTTCAGCAGTTGAACGGTTTGAGTAGTTCAGCAGATGTTGTTGTCGCGTTCAGCAGATACCGTTTTGTGCTTCAGCGTGTTTTTGCTAAGGACTGCTAAACGACAGCGTTTTGATAAGTTAGAACGACGTCGTGGAGTGCACTGTTTCGTTTCAGCAGAAGAAGTGTTCAGCAGATACTTTGTTGAAGAAGTTCAGCAGTTGGTTAAGTCTATTTGTTGAAGATTGCAATACGACAGCATTTGATTTAGTTGGAACGACAGCGTATTGATTTGCTTAAACAATTCAGCAGAAGCGTTCTTTAGAGATTTCAGCAGATGCATTGTTTCAGAAGATGGCTACAGTGACTAAAACCAGCAGATGATGTTAACCAGCAGATGCTTTACGAAGATAGCAAAACGGCGTCATTTGAATAAGTTGACACGACATCGTTTTTGCGAAAGGAATCAGCAGATGGAAAAACGCGTATGCATATCAGCAGATGAATTCTTCCAAGCGTTTTTCCAGTCGAAGTTTTTGACAACGACGATGGATGCAAGTGCTGATTTCCAAAGTAATTTCAGGCGCAAGCTCTAAGTATTTGAAATACGATCGTTTGCTCTCAAAGGAAAAGTTTTATTGGATCGTACAGATGCCTGGAATGAAGGGAACAAGTTAGGTACTATTTTGGGTAAATAGTACAGTGTACAGTGGCCGTTTCTCTATGCTTACACAGATTTGGAAAGAAGACAAATTGGCTCTGTGAATGAGCGTTTGACCTTGTAGTGGAGCAGAGATTACGATGTACTATTTTGGCAGTAATCCAAACGGGATTTATTTCCTTTGGAGGATTTAATGTTACCGTTGCAGTCGAAGCCTATAAATATCAGCAGCGGCTTTGAAGAATACACCGATCGCTTATTTTCATCTTGCTGCAACGCTGCCAAAATATTTACAGAGCTTTCTCTTCATTGATATTTCAAAAAGCTCAAGACTCGAAGAACAATTCGTTTTTTATCTTCATTAGATAACTTTCGAGTCAAATTACAGTCTCTAGCTTTGTGTTCTCATTGATATATTTGAAAGAGTCTGTAAACGAACTGTCTTTTAAGAAGTTCGTAAAACGTTCAAAACACTGTAAACCAGCAGCGAAGTCTGCGTCAAGTTGTGTTGTAAAGCGCTAAGAGTTCTTGTAGCTGCGGGTTACAGGAGCGGGTGTTTGTAGAAAGGCTACACGCATCAAAGTCTTTTAGTGCTACCTTCCGAGGAGGAAGAAGGGGAGACGTAGGATATTTATATCCGAACTTCCAGAAACAAACTCTCGTCTCAATCTTTTATTTACGCATTTATTTACAGTTGCGCATTGATTCATTGTTCACAAACCAATCGGCCTATTTCCGCACATTTATTTGTGGCTGAGAAGTTTGCTTAAGACTGAGAATCCAAAAGTTTTTAAAAGAACTTTGAAATAGAAAAATCGAAAGGAGTTCATTCAACCCCCCCCCCCTTCTGAACTCCTGTTTTCTTAGTGATCCTATTTCCGGGGACCATCAAAGATCATATCGGCTTAAATTATCAGTTTGGGATAAGAATAATTCAAGATAGATGAAGTCAAACAACAACAAACGCTTCAGTCGCAAACATGATCGCAAAGTGCTGGTTGCTGAAGAAAGCACCAAAAGCTGGGCTGACAGCGACTCAGATGAATCCAGCAGCAGCTCATCTTCTAGCGAGAGTGAACAGGAGGAGGTTCACTGCTTAATAGCTGATCAAACAGAAGAAGATGAGGTATTCGATTTTGCCAATGTTGAATTAAATCAGATAAACAAATCAGAATGAATCACAACTCGTAATATACAAGGATTCTCTGTTTAAAGCAAAAGGAAAATGCATTATTGTATCAGTACGGAGATAGTAGAATTCTTAAATGTGCATTAGTTACTTGGAGGCAAAGATACGATGATTCATCGGCTGAGTTTCGTGGTAATATTTATTATAGTTTGAATTTGAAGACTATAAATAGGAGACGGGATTGAGTGAGGATCTCTCTATGGCTCTATGACTTTTCAACGTTATGATCTTTCTGCGCATCCAGATTTCTTGAACAGCCTACTAACAAAATTTGTCTTTATAAGCCTTAAAAAATATTTGTACATATAACAGAGGGTGTTCTGATGTTCTGTTATCAACGGAGGATAACTAGGAGTTCACGTGTTCTGATTGATCGGTTTGAAGTAAACACATACTCTACTCAAAAAGTCTTGTAGTGTAATTCCTTCCAATTTGTAATAAGCAAATCTCTATTTCTTTAGTGATTTAAGTTTATGCATTGTTTTCTTGTTAACCGATCATTTGAGTTGTTTCCGCATAACTCATTTTATTACCCAAGATACTAGCTTAGACTGAGAACCGCAATCAGCGGTTACTCAGTATGCTAAAACATTTTTAAAGTACAAATTTTCTAAACGAAGTTTATTTATTTTCCTCTAAACTCCCTATCGGTCTTATTTGATCATATCATAATTTAACTGCTCATGTGGAAAATATATACTAGATACACTTGAAAGCACAATCAAAATTAGGGATGACAATTTTTCCTACGGGTTCGGGCCCCGACGGGGAAGAACGAAACGGGGCGGCTTTGGGGACTCTTGTCGGTTTTGAAAATTCCCGCGGAGAAATCGGGACGATTATGTCCCCATCACCGAATCCGCCCCGATGATGATGATGATGATCATAATAATAATAATAATAACAATAATATTATTATTATTATTAATAATAATAATAACAACAACAACAACAACAATAATAATAATAATAATTATTATTATTATTATTATTATTATTAATATTATTAAAATAAGAAAAAACATGGGCTATTAACTTGGGCAAAGCTTTCAATCCCTCAATCGAAGCAAATGAAATCCCAAAGCAACAATTATTTTTGAATACTAAATAATCATTAAATATCAATTATTTGAATACTAAATTATTATTAAACTATAAAAAGATAAAGCGGATATAAGGATGGGTTCAGGGATCCTCATCCCATGGGGCCGGGGATGGGGATTCCTCGATTCTACAAATCGTGGATGGGGGCGAGGGTATGATTCGGGAGCGAGAATGGAAATGACAGATCCGTCCCGGCCCGACTCATTGCCATGCCTAATCAAACTGCTCAGTCTCTTCATTAGCAAGCATCTAAATTGTGCACAAATGTAATGGTAGAACCGTCGAAATGGGCCAAGTCCGTCGGGTTAGCCCACCCCGCATGGAAAATAGGCGGGTTGAGTTACTAAAATTGTAGCCCGTTTGGAGGCGGGCCGAAATGGCTAGCCGTTTGGGTCATGGGTTAAGGCGAGACGGGGCTGGTTGGTCCACGGGTTAGTAAAACTAATAAAATTTATTTTTTAATATTTTTTATAATTTTTTATTGGAGTCAATATAGCATTTTAATTGTATTTGGGATTTTCTTCTTTTTATGTGATGTCTTCAAAGGACAACTATTAATGCGTCATTATAAAAATAAAAAAATTCAAGAACTAATTTACTTCTTTACGTAATTTAATTTATTTTATTATAAAGTAAGATTTTAAGTGGTCGAATTGCTTAAAAAAAATAGAAGAAAGTAAGTCAAATGGAGCGTGTTAAATAAAATATATGATCATTGAACATATTAATGATCAAATGGTAAATATAATCCAAATTCGAAAAAAAAAATTTAGTTGGTGGGTTGGCACGCTAGCCAGTCAACCAATGATGGGGCGGGATGGGCCATTCCTTTAGAAGCTCGATAGATTGGCGGGATGGCCCGTCTCGCCTCGTTTGCGGTCCACAACGGGGCGGTACGGGGCGGGTTGGCGCGTTTGACGGCACTATATAATGGGCGTTTCCAACATTTTAAAAAGTGATTATGAGATTTTTATGAATAAATTTGTGAATAAAAATATCAATGAATAATTCCATGTCTATCCTATAAACGTAAACGAGACGAGGCCTGCAACGATTGTTAAGTGATGAATAACAAGAGATACCATAGCAAGTAGAAGCTAATCTTTTACAAAATGAACAAAGTCACGGTAATGACATAATTTTAAGCTTAATAACACAAATATAACTCAGACGGACCTCATGTAAAGGCAAACTCAGCAAAAATTAGCTAATTTCCATGGCTAACTAATAAGTAGGTTTTTTAGTTGACCCTCAAATAATAGAATAATTGCTCACATGAATGAAACAAAAAAAAAAATTTTCTACCCGTATGCAATGTTTAAAAGGAGCTTTTTATATATATGTATGTATATAAAGATTAAATAACTAATTCTTCTTCCGGTTCATCTCATATTTCTCCAACACTTTCTCCATGGCATCATCCTTCTATGTCAGATAATCTATATATATATATATTAATGTAAGCAGCATGTTGGATACGAAAATCGATCTGATATGATTTTGATGAACACAAAATTTGCTGTGTTGCACTGATGCATTTACTTGAGTGTGCAGGTCAGATCTGAAGATCAGCTTGGAGCTTAGTAGTGAACAGATCAGAGCTGATTGGCAAACATGAAGAGCTGAGTTCAGTTTAGAAGCGCGGAAGAAAATCAGATCTGGATATCATATCAGAATGGAACTTCGCTATTATTGAGATCAGCTCAGGAATTTCAGCTAAGAAGAGCATGTCATATTAGAGTTTTGCATCGAGCAGTTCAACTTAGACAAGAGCAGCTCAGAGTTCAGCTTACAGTTTAGATTAGAACGGATCAGATCAGAGGAACAACTTAGAGAAGAGCAGATCAGATGAGATCAGATCAGCTCAGAGTTTTGCATCGAGCAGTTCAACTTAGACAAGAGCAGCTCAGAGTTCAGCTTACAGTTTAGATTAGAACGGATCAGATCAGAGGAACAACTTAGAGAAGAGCAGATCAGATGAGATCAGATCAGCTCACAGTGAACATAACAAATCATATTAGGCAATCAGCTCAGACACAGATCAGCTCAGAATAGATCAGCTTAAAAGCATGGATGAGCTGAGAGCAGATACTGAGAGAAGAACGGAGTGGGGCATCGACCAGATCAGCTGAGAGACTAGCTCGGATATATCAGCTTAGAGCGAGAAGTGTGATATCAGATCAGAAGAAGAATCAATGATCAAGAACAGAGTAGTACCATGATCAGATTGGAGACCTTGCAACAGATCAGTTCACATGAGAAGAGATGAGATTAATTGATAGAACAGATCAGCTGCGAGTCCATTTCAGATCAGTAAGGACGATCAGATCAGGCAACAAGATCAGACGAACAAAGCAGTTTGAACAAGATCAAATCAGTACCGAATCAGAAAAGGTTCAAACTGATTTGTTTAAGTAAAAAAAAGAATCCAAAAGCAGTTATATACGAATTAGCGTGGTGCTACCATGCCAGTGGACATGGTCACCAGAATAGTACTGTGAAGTTGTATTAGGTCAAAATAACTATTCTAACGCTCATTTACACTTTGGATTTATTCGGATATACCTACCGCATATATTTGTTACCGTTGAATCTAAAGGATATGAAAAGGTGCTCTCATCAGATGAAGGAAAAGAAGAGTGAGAAGTGGGAAAAAGAAAAGAAAAAAAAGAGAGAGAGAGGAGTCTCGAAGAAGGGCATGTGCATAGTCGAGAGCTGGTACACACAGGTGGCAGCTGGTGTACAAGCTGAGAGCTGGTGCCCATGTGTGAGCTGGTGCGCAGCCAAGAGTTTTAAACTCAGAATCACTATAGTCGACTGCACAACTTGGGAAGATGATGAAGATATCAGCTTAGGTAGAAGCATTTCACAGTGTGTGAGATTTAATATTTGAGAGAGCTTACACTGTAAATTTCACACACACACAGATTCACTCACATATTTGAGAGTCGAGTGCTTAATGTTTAGATGAGTGAATCACCCACAAAACTAGAATTGATGTAGTCTTCACACGAAGACATAAAAAACTTGGTGCTGAGAGTAAATCTAGGATTTCAGCTCAGGTGCGGCCTGACTGAGTGGGTCTGTACAAGTGATTGTATAAATCAAAGTCTTCTAGTGAATCTTTCCAACACAACGAACAGAACAGAACAAATCAGTAATGAATAGATCAGATGACGAAGAAGCTCAGAGGTCAAAGCTGGAACAGTAAGGTTCAGCAGACATCCAAGCTGACCCATCTCAGAGCAAGAACAGCTTAGTAAATCAGTTCAGGACCAAGCTGAAAGCTGAAGAAATGTACAGTATAAGAAGAGCTTAGCTCAGTTACATAGTGCAGATCAGTTTAGCGAAGATGGAGTTTTGAGTTAGAGCAGTTCAGATCAGCTCAGAGCAGAATTGGTTCAGACCATCTTAGAACAATTCAGAAGGACGAAACAACTTAGAGTTGAAATAGACTAGAGCTGATTTGAGCATAGCAAAGCAGTACAAAGCTGATTAGAGCAAAAACAGCTTAGAGAGAGCTTCATAGAGGATCAGCTCAGGGACCAGCTCAGAGGAACATCGTAGCAGTTCGAGCGAGCTAGTCAAACAAAGTCTAGCAAAGAGAAGAACATAACAGGTAGATCAGATCAGAGCGATAAGTGTGATATCAGATCAGCTGAGAGACCAGTTTGGATAAATCATCTCGAACATACCAGCTTACAGCGAGAAGTGTGATATCAGATAAGAAGAAGATTCAATGAGCAAGAACATAGTAGTTCCGTGATCAGATTGGAACCTTGCTACAGCTCAGTTCACATGAGAAGAGAAGAGCTTAACTGATAGAAAAGATCAGCTCGAAGTCCATATCATATCAGCACGGACGATCAGATCAGGCTACAAGCTCGGACGAACAAAGCAGTTGGAACAAGATGAAATCAGTAATGTATCAGGAAATATTAAAACTGATTTGTTCAATACAAAAACCCAAATGCAGTTATATACAAATCAGCATGATGCTACCATGATAGGGGACATGGTCACCAGAATAGTACTGTGAAGTTGTACGAAGTCATTACAACTATGCTAACGCTCATTTACACTTTGAGTTTATTCGTATATGCCTACCAGATATATTTGTTGCCATTGACTTCAAAGTTTATATATACCAGCAGATGAGAAGAAAAAATGCGTGAGAGAGAAAAATAGAAACAGCGAAAGCATGTGCAATAGTCGAAAGTTTGTACACTCAGGTGGCAGCTGGTGTACAAGCTGAGCTAGTGCCCAGGTAGGGTTGGTTCGGTACGGTATACCGAATTTTTCAAATCATACCGTATACCGTACCGAAAATTTCGGTATTGAAAAAAATGATACCATACCGTTTTTCCGATATACCGAAAAATCGGTATACCGAAAAATGCGGTATTAAAAAAATGATATCGATACCGTACCGATTTATCGAAATACCGATTTTTCCGAAATTATGTATCGGTATTTCGGTATATATCGAAATATACATGTATACCGAAATATATATGTATACCGAAATATATATTAATATATATATATATCGGTATTTCCGTATACAGAAAATATCGAAATTTTTTAAATTTATACTGATACCGTTATCGAAATTATCTGTACGGTATCATACCATACCGAAAATTTTGGTATATCGAATTTTGCGGTATTTTCGGTAAAATTGGTTCGATAAGCACGGTATAATCGATATTTTCGGTATTTTTTCCACCCCTATGCCCAGGTGTGAGCCGGTACACATGCCGATAGCTTAAACGCAGATTCCTTAGTCAACTGCACAACGTGGGAAGAAGATGAAGATATCAGCTTTGTAGAAGCACTTCCCAGTGTGTGAGAAAACATAAGAGAGAGTGAGCTTACACTGTATAATTCTCACACAGATTAACTCACATATACGAGAGATGAGCTGAATAGAATACATGAGTGAATCACAAAACAAACACAAATCGTTGTAGTCTTTCTCACAAAGACGTTAAAGAAGTGTGAAAAAGTCACACAGTCTACGAGCTGGTGTGCAGGCTAGTCTAGGAGTTCAGCTTTGGACAGTGGGTAAGTCCCAGCTGAGTGGGTCTGTACACGTTGTGTAAGATCAAAGTTTCTAGTGATGCCTTCCAGTTTGGAAGAAGGTGAGACGTAGGAGATTAAGCTCCCAACTTCCATAAACAAATCCAGCGTATTGATTTTACAACTTTCTTCATACACTTGCATCACATATTTAAAACTTACAGCTTTCGATTTTAAATCATAGAGAATACATTCAGATGTTTTTTGCTTGTTTTTATACCTAATTTGATGTACTTCTCGGTGCTAAAACCTTTTAAGAACCAGAGCTATTGCAGCTCATGTTTTCACATATCAGATCGCGTGTGATATGGACCAGCACGCAGCACTGCTCCGTGCTGATCTAAGTTAGGCGCGATCTGCCGTTTTCATTTTGCTTGCTGTTTTCAAAACCTATTTACATGCACGTAATCTGCATTTTCAATCCATGAATTGATGCTTGAGCTGTGTGAGAACTCACGGTACCAATTTCACGATCCCAACAAAATCATTAAATAATTATTTTGTAACAATCAAATTTTTAATCATCTCATATTAATCAAATCATTAATTATAAAATTATAATATTATATGTCATATTCTTCTTTATTTATTATATCTATAATTTTACAAAGGTTAAAATATATTTTAATAATTTATCCATTTTCAATCAATTAAACCAATCATATTAATTGCATACAAAATTATTCTATATACAATTAAAATATATTTTAATTACACGTTTATTATTAATCTATTTTACACTATCCCATCCATGAAACCAACGACCTCCGGGTATTCATCATCCAGATTTGGTTTTTTCTTTAAGAATTATTTGCGATCCATCATGGCCGTATTGCACTTTCTCATCCTTCTTTCTTTGTTGGGTTAAATGTGTTTTCCATCTTGTATTATATTTTTGGAAATTTGAATTTAATAATATATGTAAATTGAAAAAAATAGGTTAAAAATAGTTCTAATTATTTCTAGAAACAAGTACAATGACACATTGCTGGAGGCGGCCACGGGATGGGTCCGGGCACGTTCCGGGCTTGACCCGAACGTGTCCGGACCCATCGGCTTCCGTTTGGAAATTCTGAATCCCGGCTCGTAACTCTGTTAACGTTTATAATAAAAAAAATTAGTAAAAAATTTAAAAGAATATTTTTAATCAAAAACGATTTCTAAACTAACGAATTTTTTTAAATTTGGAAATTTATCGTTTAAAAAATAAGTATTGAAGATTGAAATAAAATTATAGAAGTTTGGATTTGAATTTGATTTTGAGATTTAATAGATTTGAATTTGAATTTAGAATTTTAAAAATAATAATTTATCTTTATATTATATTCAAATTCGATTGTCAAATTTGAAATTCGAAATTCAAAATTTATAATGTTGAAAAAATTGTCCTCATGTTCTATTCAAATTCGAATTTCAAGTTTAAAATTTGAAATTCAAAATTTACAAAGTTGAAAAAAAATAATTGTCCTCATAATCTATGCAAATTGAGTTTGGAATTTGAAATTTGAAATGCAAAATAACCACATAAAATCAATGTAATTGGTTAAGAATAAAACATGTTGGATTACATTACATAAATAAATTCGAATTTTATGAGAAATTCGTCTAATCACTTGTGGTGCCTTCAGTTGTTGTTCTAGAGTGTCCTCGGTGTCTTCTTGGTCGTCTTCATCATTTTGGGAATCTTGTATTCTTGTTGTAGCTCTCGACCAATCGTTAAGTAGGCATTGGACTTCCAAATTCTCCGGTCTAATTGTAGATCTCCTCTCGTCCAGCGTATTGTCCCACATGCTAAAGGCTTGCTCCACTGCAATCGTGGAAACAGGACATGCGAGAATGTCTTTTGCCATTATGGACAAAATGCGATATACTTGTATCTTTTGCGCCCATCATCATAGTATGTCGAACGTCTCCTCATCTGCATCACTAAAATCAATGGTTGTGGTAAAATAATTCTCAAGTTCCTGATTGGAACTTGAGGATTCTCGTGATGTTCGTCCTCTCAATGTAATAAAAGTTGTAACTTAGAAAGTCCAGAGGTGTTGCTAATTGTGGTGGTGGATTGTTGTGCTTGAGTACCTATTTTTGTATCATATTTCGCATTATATTCATTATAAATATCAGTTAAATTATTTCTAACACTAAATAAAATCATAGAAGAAGAAGTACATGTATCATTAATTATGTTCAAAGAATCATGATATAAGGTAAGTAATTCTCATAAACCATCTAATTTTAGTTTAGGGTCTAAAACAATATCACATAAAAAAATATAAGAAATCTTCAAAATTATTTGTCCCATTTTGTTTTCATGCTAAGAATACATTCAATAATGTGTGACCATTATAATTTATATGTTCAGAAAAATGCTGGCAACATTACAAAGATGTGTACAACTAAATGACAGTAGGATAATAAACACCGGATAATTGGTTAGTTGCATCATTAAAACTTTTAAAATTTCACATATAGTTGTACAAATATTTTCTTGGTTCGATATAAATAAATAATATATGATTGAAAAATTTGACCAAAACATATGAATAGTAAATGTTTATATTCAAACGTGGACAATACAGCTTTTATGTAGAATTCCAACGTATTAGAATATCACGTGCAAATAGTTTTGGTCTCATACCATTTATTTTACCAAATTTACATTGTTTCATTACTTGAGGATGTGTCCACAAATAATGAATAGCAGATCTAATTGATCTAATATAAATTGTTGATCTTCACTGTTACGAAAACTGATGACAGCAAACGGTATAAAACACTGTTTACCATTTACCGAACAAAACTGCTGACAGTTGAACTTAACTCGTTGGCTTTACTGTTATGACAACTGTTGACAGTTTCTCCAAACTTCTCTGTTTCTTCATAAACCTACTGTTTCAATTTCTGTTAACAGCAAACTTTCCTGATACAGTGACGATGTCTGTTGGTAGATGTCTTCCTCAATCCAATCTTCAAAAACTGTTGTCAGCAACCATTACTTACTTAAAGACGATATCTGTCGACAGCTCAAACATTCTCAAGGCATTTCCAACAGTAGATACCTGACCCGATAACCTGAGCAACTTATCCAATAACCCGACTGTTTCCGAACCCGAATTAAATCAATCCAATATCAAATCTGAAGTAAACACTGATTACTGTCGTCAGCACTTGTTATATCCTTGAAGAGATTATTTGAGTAAAGTCCAATTCTTTTCTTAATTTTGTTATCACCAAAACTATAAATTTTATCCTAACAATTTCCCCCTTTTTGGTGATGAAAAAACCTTTTAGCAGCCGATGAAAATAAATTTGCAAAGAAGTAGCACAACGACTGCCGAAGACAAATTTCATTAACTGAGAGAATAGTACAATAGATTTGTACAAGTTCTATTCTATCTAAAGTCCTCTTCTCCTTAGTCTTTCTCTCCTTTCCCTGGCTCTTTCTCTCTCCAGCCTATCAGACTCCCGTCTATCTGCTTCAATGACTCTTTCCACGGCCTCTTCTATACTGATAACTTGTCCACTCTCTATAATGTGTCTCTGCACCATTGCAACTCTCTCTGCAAAAGTTCCAACAGTTGGTGGAAAAGTTGGTGTTCTCACAGCACTACCCCCGCCTGTAATTTGAGTAGCACCATTGCCTTGAACATCAGGAGATGGTTGAGGAGTAGGCAGAGGGCGGCGTTCCACACGAATAGGAGGGCGGCTGCTGCTACTTCCTACTTCCCCCTTTTTGGCATCACCACTTCTTATGAAATCGGCGATGTCATTAATTTGGGTGGAGAGGCTAAGAATATCTGCTGCTATCTTTGTTTGAAATTCCAACTGATCATTCCTGATAGCAGCAACCTGTGTGTCCAAATCACCTATCTTGGCTTGTTGTGCGTCAATCTTCCTTTGAATAGCCAAGTTATTAGTGTTGACTGACGCACCGAAAGTTTGAACCCCCTTTCTATACTCACTTATATGAACGGACAGAGTGTTGACATCATTGTGGATGGCCTGTCGAGAGTTATGAAACTGGGTACGAAAGAAATCCTGTTCTTGATACTGATTGTCTCGAAGACCATTAATAACAACTTGGATCTTGTGTAAGATATTATTCTCAGAATCTGCAATACTTTGTGCTAGAAAACTCTTGATGTCATCAACGACAGAAGAGAGATTAGTAGAAGTAGAAGGGAGAGAAGTCTCATTATCTTCAGTGTGATCTTTCAACGGTACATCATCTGGAGTGATACTCAAGGGAGAACCACTGTCTGATAAAGTAGATTCTTGTCTTTGAGACGTGGGAGGAGGGGAATCTGGAAACTCAACTGAATATAACAGTTCCTCCTGAGAACTGGTAAAAATAACTCGTCCTAAGGCAAAAGAATTATCAGCGGGAGAAGGAGACCTATATATGGTATTTCCACTGGTAGACTCTGAATCAATCTCTGAATCAGACTGTACACTAGAATCACTGAGAAAATCTACAAAATACTCTGAATGTACACCCTGATCAAAATCATTGAGGAAATAGTCTGGAAGCCGCTTAACACCCAAATTTGCCACAACTATATCTGTAAAAAACTGGCTGGCCTCAAACACTCAGACACACTGAAAGGAATAACCTCTGTACAGACACGTTGCCACACCCAAGTTTTTGTCAAAGAGGGGGCTGCGTCCCAGTATTGTACCGCTTCAATAAAAGACCCGTTCTGGACAAAATCTTCTTCAACCACTGTTCTTGGCACTTGCCTCTTATTTACAAACAAAGACAGCCTGCAGCTGCTTCTCCAAAAATCATTGCCTTGTAAAGGCGTCCAAACTCCATCAACGAAAATCATCGGCCAAACCCAGCAAGTGGATTTGGCCACAGAGTAAAATTGTGCAAGGACCACACCACTGTAATCAGTAGAACCAGTAAGAGATGTTGAAGAACACGGCCTTTCCATAACCAGACAATGTTCCTTCTGCTGCACGATAAGATCCTCCAGTGATTTAGAATGTGCAACAGACAAAAGATCAACAATCTGAGAGACCATTGTGATCCATGGTTGGCCTGGTGCTGAGTATCGGCGGAAAATCTTCTTCAACCACTGTTCTTGGCACTTGCCTCTTATTTACAAACAAAGACAGCCTGCAGCTGCTTCTCCAAAAATCATTGCCTTGTAAAGGCGTCCAAACTCCATCAACGAAAATCATCGGCCAAACCCAGCAAGTGGATTTGGCCACAGAGTAAAATTGTGCAAGGACCACACCACTGTCATCAGTAGAACCAGTAAGAGATGTTGAAGAACACGGCCTTTCCATAACCAGACAATGTTCCTTCTGCTGCACGATAAGATCCTCCAGTGATTTAGAATGTGCAACAGACAAAAGATCAACAATCTGAGAGACCATTGTGGTCCATGGTTGGCCTGGTGCTGAGTATCGGCGGGAAGAATCCAGAAACTTCCTCAGCAGCAGTTCTCTATAGTCAGCAAAGATATACATTTTCCTCTTTACGACCATTTCCAGAGAATCTGTCACCGCCCATTCCAACATTAATTTCTCTTTCTCTTTCAACTCCTTCAACGCATCAAAGTCAGGCAGTTTGTTGAGAGAAAAAGAATGAAAGAAATCTACTACATCCTTCATCACCCTTTCATGCAACTGAACCAACAATTCAACATCTCCGCAAATCAGCTCGACAATTTCACGCGCAGGGTTTCTTTTTACAGGTTCATCCTCTACCAAAACTCCTTTCCCTTTATCATGCATTACAATGGATTCACCAATCCTGAGCTTTGAGATTTCCGCGGCAGTGATTGACGGCAGCATCATGTCATCAGAAATTTGCAACAGAAGATCATCGATAGACATGAGCTCCTCAACACTCTTCTTGCTGCCGGCAGCTTGCTCACTTGATTCTCCAACATCCATACTTTTGCTGCCGTCAGCTTTTTCAATATTTTCAATTTCAGACAACTTGGCAGTATCAGCAGTACCAACTGTTCATGTGCCTTGATCCAACCCACTGGTTGATCCAGCCATTTGCTCATCGACTCGAGAATCAAAATCTTGGAACGACCCTTCAAACCACTGATCAACATCATCGCCAATCTCTGGCTCATCAATACGCTGTCCTTCCTGTTCTAAGTCATCTTCTGTAAAACCAGGAGTCTGAGAGTGACCTGACCAATTATGACATCCACGTCATCAATAGGCGGCTCCACCTGTCTAGACACGTGGCTTACATTTTCAACATTTTCTGTGTCCTCTTCACCTTCATCCTCTGAGACAGTAGACAAAATCACCCTTCTTCTCCTTGTTTGGCGTTGTGACACAGGAGGTTGTTTGACTGTCTTAGCAGGGGTTGGCTCGATCACTTGAAGAGGTACCGCACCCTGTGCGATAGAGACAGTGCTTGATTGGGAAGAGGAAGGCTTACCCTTTGACGTGCGCTTCATCTTTGTAATAGCCGGTTCATCACTTGCACTTGATGGTCTTTTCTTGGACCCTATTATTTCTGATACAATCTCCACAGGGGCATCACTTGAAGATTCAGATTTCTTCTTGGACTTGGATGCCCTTTTCACCACTGCCACAGGTGATTTTCCCCCTTCTTCCGATTGTCCCCGTGCATCAGCTGTTTCGTTTGAGGATATGTACGCAAAGACTACCTTGGGAGACAGAATTTTTGATGATGGAAAAGACGTTGCATTACCCATCGACAGTACGGGGTCGCTATTCAACAAACAGAGATTTGGGCCCCGAACCCTTTCGCCTTCTTCACGGTTCTGTCCACCATTTCCTTCAATACACTGAACAATACTTTACCCCAATTTATTTTCAGGCCGAAATGAATCGCTGTCATCATTTGAAATCTTTTCTTCGTCACAGCGTCGAATGAGCCTGCTTTTACCGTAATCGATTTCGCCAGAATGTCATTCAACAACCGATACTCATACTTCAGAAATTTCTTCTTCCCGTGTGTATCGACATGCTCTCCAGATTTAGAAAAGATGCGCCTAGCATCATATACTTGATTCTTTGGCACATCAGAGAAGTTTGAAATCCCTTCAGTTGGCAACTCAAAAACTCCTGCAAACCTAGATGGAGTAACAGTGAAATACTTGCCGGAGATAGCTCCTGTTATATCTTCGTCTTGCACAAGAGCTGTATCAAAGAACTGTCCTAACTCCGACTGATACAACACAGGTTTGCAACCCAGAAATCCACGAAGTCCACTGGTCTCTAGGGCTTTGAACATTTTCTGCATGCCTTCGTTGTCGGGAATCTCCAAAACAGAATCAAAATCAACTAGGTAGGCATTGGTGAATGACGAGGAAGCCATTTCAATAGTTCGAGAGTTTTTGTGAGTTCCTAAAAAAAAATTTATGCGAAAGAGAAATACGAAAACAAGAACACAAGAACAAGAACACAAGAGTGGAGATACTGTAATTTTTCAAGGTAAGAAATGTTAAGAATGGCTGTGCTGTAAATAAATATGGAATGCGAAAAGTTGAGGAGAGAGAAAAACTGTTGGTGTAACGATTGGTATGAAGGACAACACGTGTCAATTATCCACAGCGCGTACTGTTTTTAGAAATGATTTTGAAATATTTTACCCTTATAGGGAAAAAGGTTAAAACTTGACGCGCCAAAATTCTTAAATTATCACACCTAAGCAAATCTGTTTTAATATATCGCAGGGATGGAACGGAAACTGTTAATAGTTAAGCATCAATTGTGTACAGGAGATATCTGTTAACAGATTTCTCCTGTTCAATCGACGTCACGCTTAATAAAACAGAAACCATGTTCCCCCTAAGACAAACAACTGACCTCAGTAATGCTTACATAAACATTGCTGTTTCCTTTGAAGCGAAGGCTAGTGGCTGACGTAAGCATTGCTGTTTTCTCCTGTGCAATAGAATTACTTCCAATAAGAAAACTTAGCGTCGGGTAGAGGCTTCGTGAATATATCAGCAACTTGCTGCTCCGTCGACACATACTCCAACCTGACGTCTTTCTTCATTACGTGGTCTCTTATGAAGTGATGCCTTATGTCAATGTGTTTTGTTCTTGAATGCAGCACAAGATTCTGGATGATCGCTATCGCACTTGTTTTGTCGCATAGAATGGGCGCTTCAGAAGCATCAATGCCATAGTCTTTTAATTGATGTTGTATCCAAAGAATCTGCGCACAGCAGCTGCTAGCAGCTAGGTACTCTGCCTCTGCTGTTGACGTGGCAATGGATGTTTGCTTCTTACTGAACCATGAAATCAACCGATCTCCTAAGAATTGGCAAGTCCCACTTGTGCTTTTACGATCAACCCTGCATCCTGCGTAATCTGCATCACTATAACCGATTAGTTGAAAGCCTGAGTCTTTGGGATACCAAAGACCCACGTTGGAAGTGCCCTTTAAATACTTAAGGATTCTTTTAACAGCAATGTAATGTGATTGCTTTGGCTCTGCCTGAAATTTAGCACACATACAGACAGCAAACATGATGTCTGGTCTGCTAGCAGTTAAGTAAAGCAAGGAGCCTATTATGCCTCGATACAATGATACCTCTATGGCAGTTCCAGCTTCATCTTTGTCAAGCTTTATCGAAGAGCTCATGGGGGTAGCTGCTGCTGAACTATTTTCCATTCCAAACTTTTTCAGCAGTTCTTTAGTGTATTTTGCCTGATTGATGAATATACCATTCTCCAACTGGCGAACTTGTAAGCCCAAAAAGAAAGTGAGCTCCCCCATCATGCTCATCTTGAATTTATCTTGCATAAGCTTAGAGAATTTCTTGCAAAGTTTGGGGTTAGTTGACCCAAAGATAATATCATCAACATAAATCTGAACAAGCAAGACGTTATCATCCTTAACAAATTTAAACAATGTCTTATCAACTGTGCCTATTGTGAAGTCATGCTCAAGCATGAATTTAGTGAGTGTATCATACCAAGCTCTGGGTGCTTGCTTCAACCCATAAAGAGCTTTATCCAGTTTGTAAACAAACTCTGGATGTGTATGATTAACGAAGCCAGGAGGTTGTGCAACATACACTTCCTCTGTCAAGACGCCATTTAGAAAGGCACTCTTAACATCAATCTGAAAGACCTTTGTGAGAACTGGATTTGTTAATTGAGATTAATCGTAGGAATTAATCGATAGATAAAGATTCTGGTGGTTTAGAATCTCTGTTTTGAGGTTTGAGTTGCATTTTCAGGTCGAGAACCATATTTAGAACAATCCTGGAGGTTTTCGTGATTTTGGTACTTTTGGGTAAAAGCTGGTTTTATAAGCTAGCAGCTGGTCGGTGGCGAAAACCAGTCGAAGCGTGTTTTGGTAATTCAGGGTATGAAACGCCGTCGTTTGCGTGAAGTCTGGTTGCGCGTGTTGTAATCAGCAGATGCGTTAGTGTAATTGTGTTAAGGGCTAAAACGACTGCGTTTAGATTAGTTGGCACGACGTCATTTGGATGTTGCGTCTGGTACCAGCTGGCGGGCTTCGCGTGAGTATGCCTGCTGGTTGTTCAGCCGAAGCGGATGTCAACACGGGTCAACGTTCCTATAGCGCGAGGAGGAAACGTTGTCGTTTTGTTGTCACGACTGGATGTCCAGCTGCGAGAGATTTTCGCTACTGTAGCTTGCTGCTGGTATTGCGCGAGAGCTAGCGACTGGATGACGTCAGTGGTGCGACGCCGTTATGATTAGTTGCAACGCTGCGTTTTATAGGTTGCGACTGGTACCAGCATAGAGAAGTGTTATGCGTTGTTTTGTTCTTGCGACTGGATACCCAGCTGCTGGTAGTGAGGATTTCGTATCCTATGCGACGTCGTTTGAGTAAGTTGGCGCGACGCTGTTTTGAGAACCAGCCGCTGGTTTGTTTTGCAATTGTTTTAGCGCTATTTGAGGAACTAGCAGTTGGTTCTTGCGTCTGCGGGTTGTAGTATACCTGCTGGTTTGGGAGATCGATGGTGTCGACTGGTTTTGTCGGTGGACAATTATTGAATTGATTTCCAGTCGTTGCAAGTGCTATTTATAGGAAGATTTGGCCTTCGATTTTAGACACCAGTGCCCATACTTAGAATATTTTCCAGCCTTTCGTTCTCTGTTTCTCGAACCCTAGAGCACTGTTCAACCGTGAGCTTTTCCGGCGAATTCCCGTCGTTTCCGGTGGTTGTTTTGCTCGTGCGAGGTAGCTTTGGACTCCTCTCGAGAAGCTTTGTCGATTACTACCATTCTTGGGGGCTGTGGTTAGCTAGAGCAAGGTCGCGAAGTTACTGTCTTAGCCGTGTGTTCGCTGTGAGCAGGTAGCTTCGAATTGTTGTAAGATCTTAGCTTTAGTAAGTTGATTTAAGCTCCCTGTTAAGTGGTATTGATGGGATTGATCGCTGGTTGAGTTGTAACTCCCGGCAGTACCTTCTGTGTATTTGAGTCCCGATGATTGATGCCCTTTGTGCTTTGACAGGTTGTTGTTCAGCTTTCTCGGGACCTTTGTTGTGGTAATTATTACACAGAAGTATAAAGTACGGATCTGAGCTTGAAGTAGCTGGGAATTGCCGTGAGATTGAATGCTAGATGGCTGCTTGTGCATTGACATGGATGTTGCTGTGTGTATATGTGATTGCTGTTGATTTTAGCTGCTATGTTTATGCATACACGCATTTCCCATATTGCATTCATATTTCGGTTGCAGCCATTGTTT
>KQ998953.1:81747-135146 GCA_001598015.1 Dorcoceras hygrometricum
TTGTCCTTGTGGCAACACGTCATCATCAGATTCCTCAAGACTTGTTGATTCCAAGCGTGTTCACAAGTCATGTAAGCTTGCTGTTGAATTAGATTTGAAACTGGTCTCATCGAACACAACATGAGCAGACTCTTCAACAGTTAGACTCTAGATGTTGAACACACGATAGGCTTTGCTGACAGCAGAATAACCTAAAAATATTCCTGCATCAGATTTAGGTTCAAACGCTGTTAGATGCTTTTTGCCATTGTTATGTATGAAACACTTGCATCCAAAAACCCTGAAATATGAAATATCAGGTTTCTTGCTATTCCAGATCTCATAGGGAGTTTTATTATGCATCCTATTTATCATAGATCTGTTCTGAGTATAGCATGCTGTATTAACTGCTTCTGCCCAGAATTTTTGTGAAATACCGGAATATGGTAAACAGTGTTTTATACCGTTTGCTGTCATCGGTTTTCGTAACAGTGAAGATCAACAGGAACAATGCAACATAGTTAAAGATTGCTGACAACAGTTATGAGGATAGTAGAGTTATCAAAGACCGTGACGTCATCATGAACAGTGACAGTGAAATTGAACAGAAATCATGACGTCATCTTTGCTCTTATCAGTTATTATAAGCGACGTTGTATATGTTGTCTTGGAGATTAAAAGATCTATCGACAGAAAAGATTTCAGGCGCAAGCTAAATTGATTCAAATACGATCGTATACTCAAAATAGAAAAGATCATCAGGATCGTACTATTGCCTGGAATTAAGGAGACAACGTAGGTACTATTTTGGATAAATAGTACGATGTACAGAGGCCGTTTTACAATGCTTGCACAGAAATGGAAAGAAGACAAATTGGCTCTGTCAATGAGCAATTTTACCTTGTAGTGGAGCAGTAATTACGGCGTACTATTTTGACAGAGATTCAAACGGGATTTATTTTCCTTTGAAGCATTTATGACCGTTGAGAACGAAGCCTATATATATCAGAAGTTGGATTGAAGAAACCATCCATCACTCTTATCATCTCGCAGTCACGCTGTCGAAATACATTCACAGAGCTTTCATCGCATTCTAAAGTTATCTTCACAAATCTCAAAGACTCGAAGAACTTTACTGTTGATCTTCACTGTTACGAAAACTGATGACAACAAACGGTATAAAACACTGTTTACCATTTACCGAACAAAACTGCTGGCAGTTGAACTTAACTCGTTGGCTTTACTGTTATGACAACTGTTGACAGTTTCTCCAAACTTCTCTGTTTCTTCATAAACCTACTGTTTCAATTTATGTTAACAGCAAACTTTCCTGATACAGTGACGATGTCTGTTGGTAGATGTATTCCTCAATATAATCTTCAAAAACTGTTGTCAGCAACCATTTATTACTTAAAGACGATATCTGTCGATAACTCAAACATTCTCAAGGCATTTCCAACACTAGATACCTGACCCGATAACCTGAGCAACTTATCCAATAACCCGACTGTTTCCGAACCCGAATTAAATCAATCCAATATCAAATCTGAAGTAAACACTGATTACTGTCGTCAGCACTTGTTATATGCTTGAAGAGATTATTTGAGTAAAGTCCAATTCTTTTCTTAATTTTGTTATCACCAAAACTATAATTTTATCCTAACATAAATATCTAATATTTAAGACCATTTTGAACACACAAGTTTAAAATATGGCATGTATATCGATTATGAAAAACCTTTTCAACTACTAATGGTTGACATAGTCTGATGGAACGAAAACTGGTTGCCACCAGTTTTCGTGGATCGAAAAACCCAACAAACCATAGATAACGTGCATTTAGAAATCTATTTGGAATAACAGCACGCAATATCCAGCCAGCCAACAGATCGTGCGTAAGATGGTCCAGCTCGGCGCAGTGCTGCGAGCTGGTTCAGATCCTGTGCGATCTTGGTCTGTTAAAACTTGAGCTGCAATAACTCTGGTTCTTGAAAGGTTTGTGCACCGAGAAGTAGATCAGGTAAGATATAAAATAATGCAGAAACAATCTGAACTACCCTATGATAATCGAAAGCTATTTCAAAAAGGTTTAAAGACATGTATGCAATACAATGCAGAAAGCTGTAAATAAATGTACACTGCAATTTGTTTATGGGGAGCTAAATATCCTACGTCTACCCTCCTTTCATATAGGAAGGATTCAATAGAAGATTTGATCTTACACCTCGTGTACAGACCCGATCCAATAGCCCTCAAGCTGCGAGAACTCCTAGCCACAAATGCACACCAGCTCGAAGGCTGTGTGTTTAACTAACACTTCCTTTACGTCTCCGTGAGAAAGACTACAACAGGAACTTGTTTAATGTCTCTGTTCAAATACTGATAGAAAATTGGTTTTTTTTGTAGTTTTGATTCACTCAACTAATCTAATCATCTCAATCTCATATATGTGAGTGAATTGTGTGTGAGAATTAGACAGTGTAAGCTCACTCTCAAATGTATTCTCACAGAATGGGAAATGCTTCTCTCTAAGTTGGTATCTCGATGTCTTCTCAAGGTTGTGCTGTCGAATATGAATATCTCATTGAAGCTCTCGGCCTATGCACCAGCTCACACCTGGGCACTGAACCAGCTTGCACATCAGCTGCCACCTGAGTGTGCAAACTTTCGACTATGCACTGCTCTCTGTTTTCTTTTGTGCCTTTCTACACTTGTATTCTTTTCCGCTTTTTCGTGCTTCTTCTGCAGTCCTCTCCTGTTGTATATAAAGCCTCTGATCTGTTATATCTGTTGGACACGAAGTTGTAGCCGTTGTAAAGGTTTCTGACAAAGTTGTAACTTGTGTCATTTAGCATTAAATACTTTGCAAGCTTTGTTGACTTTAAACTCTCTCCATAAATGCTCTGCAGCCTTTGCTGACTTTGAGTATGTGAATCTTGTACCTGATTTAGACAGGACAAACAAATCAGTTTGAACTTGATTAATCCAATCTTCGCATAGCTTATGTTCAAACTGCTTTGTTCATCTGAGCTGGTTTGTCCCTGATATGGTCTCTCTGAGATGGTTGCTTCTTATCTGTTCTGCGTTTGAACTACTTTGATCTGCACTTGAATACTGTTCTGGACTGTACCGGCTTGGGAGTTATATCAAGTTCTGCATAAAGCTGGTTTGTCTCAGCTGGTCTCTTCTTTGATTATGTGTACTTGCTTGTGATCTTCCTCCACGACGGTGATCTTCCTCCTTAATCTGGGATCGAATATATCTAGCAGCATGTGATCTTATGCACTTGACAAGCTTGGGAGTTATCACTGGACTGCTATACTTCCGAGCTGATATAATTTTCCTCTGTTGTACCAGCTTGGGCGTCCCCTCACTGTTCCAACTTGGATATCCTCTAAACAGCTTACAACTCTCGTCTAATCTGTTCTGCTATAGTATCCTCATCTTCATTTCCACATCATCCACAAATAACCCATATGAGCTGGTTTTTCCTTCACCAGCTTGCTTCTAAGCTGCTCTGATTATGACGGAGGGGGCTGCACAGTTGATTAAACTGTTAATATAATATCAACAAGTTTTGTGTTAATCAAAATTAAGATTCTGATCTGTAAACACAGATCCAACATAGTCTAATTAATTAATCAATGCTACAAGTATTCACACTTGCATTTATCAAAGAAATTGAAGAAAATTTAGCTGTCAAACCATATTTTTTCAAAATAATAAATATAAGATGAGAATGTTATGTGCAGTGTGTGGTTCATCGAAGCATTGATATGCAACCAAGCGTTTTTTGGTGTTCCAAGAACTATCAATATATTGAAATGTAATGCCCTTGTATGAACAAGATTACCAATTATCACTCCAGATATCAGAATACAAAGACACTTTATTTTCTAAACCAATAAATTGTTTAATCAATTTTTTTTTTGTGTAGCAACTAATTTATTAAGTATACGTATAAGTGTATTTCTAGGGATACGTCTAATTGCAGGATTAGCTTTAAATGAAAGCAAATTTTCAAAAGATAATTCATCAACAAAGCTAAAACAAAGTTGTTCAATAGCAACATACCTATCAGTTTCTTTACATATATTGAGATTCAGAAATAAAGAGCTGAGAGTCGTTACCAGATTGAGATGAAAATGCATGTATTTGAGTTTGAGATCTAGAAATATCAATTTCCACCGGATGGTTCTTGTCGATGTGCCGAGCCAAGTGTCATAGTTTCCTCCGTGTCGGCATTTGTAAGTTTTCGAACAATACTTACACATTGCCTGCAAATCACCAGAAGTAAGTTTCACCTTATCAAAATGTTTGATTAAAACATCTGATTTGGCCCGCCCATCCGTCGATACCATCGGCACCAATGTTGTACTCATGCTTCCTTGAGTCCTTGAGTCTGCTGGTGTGCTGGTTGGGTTTCGATATCTTCTTGAGTATGCTCGTCGTCGTCGAAAAGAAATTTTAGATTGTCGATGTTGAAGTGAAAATCAAGATTCGTATGAGGACCAATATACTTTCCTTATGACCACCACAATGACTAGAGTTGAGAGAATAAAAGAATAGATTTGAAATTCAGAATAGTTTAATAGAATAAGAAATTAAGAGATTTTAAGAGAACTAGAGATCGGTAGAGCTTAAGATTAAGAGAATAACAAATTGAAAGGAAAATATGAGATTGACAGTGAGTTGGTATGGAAAGAATTGAAAGAATTTGGATATTTATAGTTTTTGTTTTTTAAAAAAAGGGTTGACCTGTCGGTTCGGGTCGAGTCGGACACAGTGTGTCGACAGTTGGTTTTTTTAAGGCTTCAATGATCGATCCATCGTGTCTGAATCGGACCAGACCGTCGGGTCAACCCTTTTTGAAAATAATCAACCCGTCGATCCGAATCCGATTATACCCGCCGGGTCGACGGGTTATCATTAAAAAATTGTGACCAACCCGTATATACACGGACCAGGACGGCCTTTCTTGTCAAAACCGTTGACCTGGTCAATTGACCCGTTGGTTATGGATCGGATCCGGTTCGGACAGCGGGTTTGCACGTTGCCTCCAACTTCAAATGTCATCAATTTTCAAACTCTCCCTTCGAGGCCAGCACTCGATAGCACGCACTCACACACACACTAACAGAGGAATGGCTGTACAATCACAGAGAAATTTAGAAGAACACAGCCTCACTCGGCAGATTGGAGATTCGCAGTGATGTCCAATTTTCGCATTTTCGAGACAGAGAAAGCTGGGAAAATCGGAGGTCAGTGTTTAAATCCAATGCCCTTATCATTTATCTGCTAGGGCTTGTCGATTACGTTGTAGCAATGAAGTAATTATATTTTATTGCTCATCTTGTTGTCCAACTATTTGGGTTTCTCTATCTTCGGCATTAGCGTGAAGTGTATCTGCGGAATGCCTTTTTATTGTTGAGAGACAGATTTATTCTAAGCAGCTTAATCGATTGACACTGATCGGGGGTTGTAGCTCTGTTTTGGCTTTGTGATTTAGCGATTCCAAACAGCATTTGGGGTTTTATTTTTTCGAGGAATTTGGTGTCTAGACCTATAAGATATTTGATAATATTACGCAGTTCGATATTTGGTGGAATTAGGGCTTGTTCGTTAGAGAGTGTACCCTGAATTTGGTTCTCTAACATTTGGTGTCCAGATAAAATTGTGAATGCAACACAGCCATGCCCTGGAAGCATGGAACAGAGGCAGCTCGCAGACATTAGCAACTTGCCTCGAAAGGCTCGGCCGAAAATTCAAGTTGAGAAGTCACAGCCTGTGCAAATAACTATTAAGGAGCATATTGAGCATCTCCAGAAGGTTAATTGTGCTATTTATGGGTTAAATGATTTCAAGATTGTTGGAGTTTATGTGTCTTTTAATTTGCCTTTTGTGATTCAGGAAAACCTGGCCTTAAAGAAGATGCTGGTGCAGAGAAAGTATCTCTTCTTGGACCTGCTTAGAATTGTCATTTTTTTTGTTTGAAATATCTATTCCGTGAATCTCGTTACTGATAGTGTTGTCCTTATGGGGTACTTGTGTTATACTTATGGGTACTATGTCTGCCAGCGAAATCATTGAAAAGAGTGGAATTGAGTTGGAGATGTTGAGAGGGAATATGCTAAAACTGCAGGAACAGAATCAACACCTAGCTCTTTCAAACGCACAAATTCTCGAGGTCTGGTTTTTACAGAAATAAATTGCATGAATTTTTAGTATTGATTTTCTGAAAATATGATACCAAATTTTGTTGACATTTATCGATTTATTCACTTTTCAGGAGTTGAATTCATACAAAGATCGGGTGGGTTTAATATCTTGAGTGAATATCGCTTCTCAATGTCTATGATTTGACTCCATATGTTCTGTTATGTAATTAAATTTCTCTGCTTACTCCTTTGTTTCAGTCGAGATTATTACAGCATGAGCTTGGTTGCAAAACTGGTGTGCTTAAAGCACTAAAACTGGAACTCGAGGTTGGTGTGTCTAAAGTCATAGCAGCATGCTGCTAGCAAAATTGTCCTAGTATTTCATCTTTAACCAGTTAGTCTGCTGTACCCAGGAAAAAGAAAAAACAAATAGATGCCGCAATGCTGGCACCGAGGTATGAAATATGCAATTTGAATGATTTATTTGTATTTTCCACATGTGATACTTACTGAGCTGTACATGTTTGATGTAGCTGTGCATTGTTTTTTGTTTTCGTGTGCATACTTTTTTTGGTGTCTATTGCCATTACTCACATCCTTATTGTTATTTATGATACACGCCATACATTTTTTGTTTTCGAGTGCCTTCAGGTTAAGTTGAGAAAGTTTCTAGAGGAAGGGGAGTCCTCAAAAGAAGGTGAAGAATATGAACAACCTCATAGTCCCAAAAGGCGATTGCTATTGAACAGTGAGTAACTACCCTGAAATGCCTCCTTATATATTGAAGAAAAATTATGGTTTTATACCGAAGTGTTTTTCCTTTGGGCCATGCATAGATTCTGCCTCTTCTGAGCATGTACACTGTGATGGGAAGGCTGAAACTAAAAGGTACATTATTTTCTAAATTACTTCGAAATATGTTTTATGCTATTGAGACGATTTTTGTTTGATTATTTTCTTATTCTCCAATTTGGATCCCTTTTGCGTTGGGTTTTGTTGGGCCAGGATCATTGTGAGGAGGCAATCTACCAGATTCAAAAAGGCAGAATCAAAACCAACTGAAAATTTGAACAAGGAAGATGATACCAAATTTTTGAAATGTGTATCGTCTGATAATCAAGCCATAGAGGATGCCCTAACTATTGTGAACGAATCATTAAAACATGAAGATAAAGAATGCTATTCTGACCTTAGAGATGCTTCTCAAGAATTAGAAAGACCCTACCAATGCAGGCCATCACGCGTAGCAGCCAGAAAAGTTCAATCCTACAAGGAGATTCCGTTAAATGTCAAAATGCGCAGAACCGATTAAAGTTTTATGTCCCCTTCCAACTTCTAGCTAAGAAGATGCATGGCCTCTGGTTACCTGTTGACACATATCAAATATCTGTCTACCTAACTCATGCAAACCTTATTTTCTGGTGGTCTTTTCATCTGAGCTACCGAAATCCTGTAACATCTGATGATCAACTTTCACTTAGCATTACAAATACACATCCTGAAAAAGTTTTTGGGTTAGAGATGTTAGTCTGTTTCTGAGTTTGAGTGTGTAGGTTTCTGTGACATGAGAACTGAATTGTGTCGATGCTTTTTGGGTCTTGCCTAAAATAATTCTAACGAACTAACCCAGTGATTATATGGTGTTCTAAATCTCTATATGCATTCTTCATTCTGCATTATCCTTAGTTGAATTTAAACTTCAGGGTGGATTGCAATGTGAAAATAAGCATCATCCAGAATTTTGCCTCCTCTTGGCTGATATTATAAATTTGCTCTTACTTCTGAGTTATCTAGATGGCTGTGGGGAAACAATTGTCTCCCTTAACTATGTTGGACTAGAATAGAGTGGACACCGTGTCATCATAAGATATTTTTCGTTTTCATTAACATTTTAGAAATTAAGGGTCTGCATTTGATCAGTTTTGTTCCGGGGAAATCGAAATGCTGAAAACCAACCCGAACATTTCTCGATTTCAATCTAGGCTTCAACAATTGATTCCATTAGCTTACATGAAGGGCTTCCGAACTTCTTCTCATTGTAGACGGCATAATTTTTTTGGTGCAAGAAGATTATGCAAATGTATCGTGGTTTCATAGATTTGATTTCTAATATTCAAAAAATTTTGGCCATCTAAATACAGCTAACAAATATTTGGATAAAGTAATTGTTGATATAATTAAGCTGATAAGATAAACAATAAGTTAGTTTGATCGATTATTTTTATTTTAAAAAAATTACTTCTTACACTATTGCTTCAAGTCTCCAATTTAGGGCAATTACCGATATAGAGCCTAGAGGGATGCTTGATGCATAAACACATAACTAATACTAGTAATTTCAAAGAAACTCATGAATTTATTTCCCTTTACATTTCATAATTGAGTTAAGAATATTATTTTATACTTGTTTAGCATCCATGATTTAACAATACCTTGCAAATTGCCATAAACGGAAGTCAACTTACTAGACATAATATGTTGGATCTGTGTTACAGATCAGATCTTAGTTTTGATGAACACAAAATTTGTTATTTGTATCTAACAATTTACGTGAATGCACAGACTTAGCTAGGTTCAGATCAGATTAGATGCAAGCTGAAGAGCGACGACCTGAGTTCAATTGAGAAGATGTCTAAGTAATCCAGTAAGAGACGTCCAAACTGATCCAACAAACAATATCAAAGATGATCCAGCTTAGAGCAAAGATCCGTACAAAAGAAACCAATTCAGGGAGAACAACTTAGAAGAGACAAGAAGATCATTTTAGAACCAACCAGCTTAGAACAGCTCAGTTGAGAGCTGAACGAACTAAGATATCGACCAAATCAGTTTAGAGCAGATGAAAACAAGAGTAGTTTAGAGAAGAAGCGCGTCACAGCTTAGAGCAAGAGCAGCTTAGATGAAACTTCGTAGAGGCGATCGGCTGAAAGGGAATCAGCTGAGAGACGATCAGCTGAGAGGAAGAAGAAACAAGATTGAAGAGCAGATCAGAAGCAAGACTAAGAATAGAACAACTCAGAGCATATCAGCTCAGAGGCATTTTGCTAGGAGGTATCAGCTTAGAGCATATCAGATAAAGTAAAGCAGTTTGAACATGAGCATATGCGAAGTCTGGATTTAAGTAGTTCAAACTGATTTGCTATGTCAACATCAGGTTCAGAACAAGTACAAAGAACATTATATGGTAGGTACGATGAAAGGATAACAAGGATACAATGTCAGAAACTTTACAGAAGAAATTCAACGACTAGGAGATTGTGTCCGACGGTAACATAAAGCCAGAGACCATATATATACAAGCTGAACTGATAAAGAAATGGGGAGTGCGCAGAATGGTGCAACAGGAAGAAAGAAAAGAGAAGAGGAAGCATTCGACGCTCAACAAAAAGGAGCTTAATTGTCTATGTCGATTGCTTACTCTATCAGCTCAGACGGAGCACTTCCCAGTGTGTGAGATACAAGAGAGTTATACACTATAATTGTTATATTTCTCACACACAGATTCACCCACATATACGAGAGATAATTTGAAGATCAGTTGAGTGAATCACTCCAAAATTCACAAATAGAGTTTTGGCACGAAGGCGTTAAACTTAGTGTTTGTAGTCTTTGAACAGAGACGTTAACAAGTTCAGAGTGATGGAGTTCATACAGCCTGCGAGCTGTTGTGCAGACGAGTTTAGGAGTTCAGCTTTGGCGAGGCGAATTTGAGTGGATTGTGTACACAAAGTTATAGCAATCAAAGCCTTCTAGTGAAAGCCTTCCAGTATGGAAGAAGGAGAGACGTAGGAGCGAGGCTCTGGACTTCCATAAATAAACAGATGAGTTCTTTACAGCTTTCCGCATATATTCTTGCATCACATAATTTTGAACCATCGGCTTTTTAATTTTTAAATTTTAGAGAATATATTCAGGTTTTTATACCTAATCTGACGTATTTCTCGGTGCTCATAGTTTTCAAAAATCAGAACTATTGCAGCTTATTTTTCGTTTTTCAGAAAGATCTGTTTTCACAGCTCTAGAATGATATGAATCAGTCCTAACACAATAGATGCAAGTGCAAATTTTCATTTCCATCACGACCCACCAATCGCTCTTGTGAACACAAACACCACAAATATGTAAACACAAACTTTTTTTTTTTGTCACACAAGTAAGAAAGTGAGGGTAATTTTAATTTTTTATATGAACTTATATGGGACAAATTAAATATCATTTAGCCCACTATGAAAACCCAAAAACTCCCCCTACATGCATCTTGGCTATGGCATTCGGCGTCACGTGTGCTGTTAAAATCTTAACTTTCAAAGACCTTTTTTTGGATACCATGAAGATCATGAATCAAATTATTTGGGAATAAACAATAGAGACTGAACTTATAACTTTTCCCTCTCTATTCAAATATTGGTCATGGGCACTTAAAACAATTACAAAACTAGCCAATTTGTTGTGCGTTATTCCAATCATAAGCTTTTATGAAGAGCAAGGAAGGATACGTCCCACATAAATATATTCCATCATGTTGGGCTTCCCAAAAGCATACGTTGATACGACATTTACCTTTGATTTGTTTGTAAAAAACATTATAAACCGCCATCTTTGAACCACACCAGAGACTGCAAAGATGCAGATTGTTTTAACTAAGGTCATTTGCATTATATTTTTCCAATATTTTCTCAACATCGTGAGACTGTGACAAGAGTACGTAATTCCGGTGTCTTGGTGACTTCTTTATTCACAGAATGCCATCTAATTCTCCCATATCTTTTTTCATTAATATATTGAAAAACCATTTAACATAGTTTTTTCAAACTTTTCGTGCAATTCTTTGGTGCAGGTTTAAGCTCGTGCAGTGATTTAACAAGTCTACACACATTTCCTCTTGTCCATGAAACACATACCATTTGGGTTGTTCCAAATGTATTTCTTCCTCAAGTTCCCCATTAAGGAATGCTGTTTTAACATCCATTTGATGTATTTCTAGATTAATACTCGAATGGATATTATTCTTTGTCGCTAGTGAATATGTATCAAAATAATCAAAACCTTTCATTTGCCTATATCATTAACTACTAATTTAGCCTTATAGTTTTCAATAGATCCATCTATCTTGAACTTTCTTTTAAAAATCTACTTGCACCATAATGGTTATTTCCCTATGGGAGATCAACCAATTCCCATGTATGATTTTGCCTCCTTCCAAACAGAACTTGATAGTGCTTCACTGACCATCCTTTGTTCATTTTTCAACATATATGTTAGAAATTAGGTCCAAAGGTCTTAACAGTTTTAGCTCTCTTACTTCGACGTAATTCTTGTGGTTCTTCTCGAACTCTACCGCTCAAGGAGTGATTTCGAGAAATTATTTCTCTTTTTTCTTTACAAGGAAATGTTCCTTCGAAGAATACATCAGACCTTGATTTAATTATAGTTCCTTCATGTATATCGCTTATTTCAGATTTATGTACCAAATATCGATACATACTACTAGTGTTTCATATCCAATAGATATGCAATATATTGTTTTAGGCTCAATTTTTACTTGTTTTGGATTGGATAAATCAACCTTGCCAAACACCTCACACTTTTAAGTACTTGTAGGAAGGCTTGTGGCCTTTCCACAACTCTTAAGGAGTTTTTAATTTTGTGAGATATTTTGTTAAGAATGTGATTGGATGAAAGGATTGACACCCTCACAAGTTTTGGGGTAATTCTGAACTCAATAACTTTTGCGCTCATCATTTCTTTAAGAGTGAGATTTTTATTTTCGGAATAGTATTTGGTTGTGGTGAATAATATCACGTTCAAAGCCAAATTCATCAAATGGTACTCCATATCTCCACCTTAATCACTATGAATGATTTTTATTCGCTTACTCAGTTGGTTTTCAACCCCATTCTTTTAGTGTCTAAACATTTCAAGAGTCTTGTCTTTGCTTCATAGCATTTAGACATAACAATATCTTGTGCAGTCATCAATAAAAGTAAGAAAATACTTTTTCCCACATCTAGTTTGCACAAACTTTAAATCACACGAAAGTGTGAATAACTCTAGAGGTGTCATGTTTCATTTAGTTCCAGTGTCAATGAATCATTCTTTTGGATTGTCCAACTAGATTGGATTCAAATAAAACTGCAAAAAACATGAGATCCAACATGTCTCTTGACAATTTCTCATCTTGGGTGATGTTCACTAGGTCCCTTGATTTCTTTTGGTTATCTTTTTTTTTTCTGGGCAATCTCGTGCCAAATAGTTGGGATTGACACAATTGTAATAATTTCGTTTAAAAGTTCTTGCCTTTCCATTATTTGGATCATCTCCTTATGCTTCATCTTTTTACTAGTGTTTTGTTCCACCAAATTTGCCATCACCTTCTCAACATTTATTTTCCTGGACTTCCTTTCGGATGCTCTATTGTCCTCCTCAATTCATAGTGAGAGACTCTCTTCTCACAATTAGTCTAATATCGTCTTATGGGCGATTAATTAACTCAACGAGTTTATTAGGTGAAATCTGATGAATTTTTTTTTTTAAAGTGGGATTCCTTCAATTCCCTAACAAATTTTGGTTAGGCAACGGAAGTCAAAGAAACTCAATTTAGATCGCAAGGGTTATTTATTCCAAAATAAAATCTAACTGTACAAGGTTATTACACCTTATGTTTGCTGATACAAAATTTGATCAGAAGGTACAACACCAGATCCTAGCAAAACCAAGATTAACTGTCCAAAATCTAGACTATCAACTGGTGTCTAATCTTCTCGTTTATCGCCCTTCTTCTAAATAGTGATCTCTCACTACCCTTGTCCGCTCCCACTAGTTTCTTCCTCCTGTTGTCATGCACACATACAAAACAAAACAACAGCCGGAACACTCCGGTGAGACAATGATCTCAGTATAATCAACATGTACAAGACATGACACAACGCAATTTATATCAAAACTAACGTATGAATGCAGGAGGAAATAACGTCTCGCATCTCTTCGGTCTAAGAATTGATTCCATTTCACATCAATGCCATCAAGATTCGTATACGATCTTGACATGAATATCCATCTAACGAAATCACTCTGACTTCGAAAATCAAGTCATCTCAGACCAGGGCATTAGAATCAATACAGTTTATCTCCTCGTATCATGAAATCTCATGTCAAAATAAAAGATCCACTACCTGTGATGGATCGACACACATAATTCAAGATCTAAATCAAGAACAGTAATCAAGTATGTGGTTTTGTCGGGATAACTCAAGAAATATCATTCTCGAGTATTCAAATCCCTGACTCTTATGTCAAATTATACCTTCGTTTATCTCTGTTTTTGGAATACTTCAACTCTAATTTCCAAAGTTCTGTCGCAAGAATTCCAGATAATTTCACGCAGTCAAATTCTGATATCTGTAGCAACTGTTCCAAACATTTTGAATTCAATCTTATTTATAGGAGAAGGTCTCTGTTTTTCGGCAGAAGTTCCAATGTGTTCCATATGAATTCCACGTGTCATGCTGAGTATTTACCTACAAAAATAGGATATACTCACACCGCTTCGAAAATAGATCTCTGCACCAATATATATCGTGAACCAGATTCCTCTACGATTATTTACACTCCACCAGTTGCTGTTCGAAAATAAGCAGACGTTGCAACAGTAGATATCTTACAACGGAAAACAATATTTACTCTCAACAGATAACAGCTGAAATGATCAATATTGCATTCGCGGCATAACATCAAAAAGACGCCGCGTCAACTAATCAAAACGACGCCGTTGGGGTCTACCAGCTGATAGCAAATATCTCTTGCGAACAATTCAGATGACGTAAAGAATCACGTCATCCTTTCTTCCAGCAGCTGGTTTTTCTAAACAACTTCAAAACGACGTCGTATGATGACGTCAGCATTACTGTCAACAGCAGACGCAAGAACGTTATATCAAAACGCTGCGTTTCAACTTATTAAAACGACGTCACTTTACCATCAACGGCTGGTTATGCGAAATAATTCAAACGGCGTCGTAATGAATGCGTCATCCTTTCTGTTATCAGCTGATGACCAATACTTCATTAACACGCGACGTTTTAAGCCTTCCATTAAACGATGTCGCTTCTCACCAGTCGACTGGTTCTTCGAACCAGTAGCTGGTCATCCAGTCGCAAGCAAATTCCTCACAATGCCACGACTGATTTTCCCGCTACTACTGGTTTTCGCTTCGACTGGTTTTTCTCAAAACAACAGTGTATTACTTCGGTGAATTAACAACTGGTCATATTCTACCAATCTTTCATCAAAACACCAGGAAATCAGATTCCTACCGAAATTCCTTAATCCAACTTCGAGTTTAAACCCGACGTCTGAAACTTCGTACTTATTATACCTCTACATAATAATCTCGGGCATTACACATAGTCACACAATCAAGTCTTTAAGACTCGTCTCTTTGCATTTATGCTTGAGATAATTCTTAAAGTCTTTCCACATTGGAGACACCTTTTCAATCATGGCCGCCACTTGGAATGAGTCACTAAGAATCATTCCTTCCATTTGAATTTCTTGTAGAATTACTTATAACTCTTGCACTTGGACCATAATAAATTTGGATTCAATAATTTTCAAATCCAAAAATCACCCTTCAATGAATTCTTCTAGTCGTCACCTTCAGATCTATATATAATTTCAAGAGAATCCCACAATTCTTTTGTCATTCCAACATGACTATTCACATTCTATAATGCATTTCAAGTCCATTCAGAATATAGTTGTTGCATAAGTGATTCATACATCAACAACAACTCTCTTTCTATGATCTTATTCTCCATCATCAACATTAGGCTAAAAAAATCTCACAAAATCAATGGTGATCAATTAGAAAAACATCTTTTGTTGACACCGCTTGAAATCAGTACCAATGATTTTTCAGGTTTTTCTACATGATGGACAGTTGGAGTCGTTGTACTTGATGAGATCATTTTGATTCAAATATCTTTTAAGATTTTTGGGTATAATATATAGGAATCGGGAAAATACGGACTTAGCGGGTGAACAAAAATGGCTAGGAAAATAGTGAGGCAACATTTTGACTCTTTTTCCTTAAAATGATATTGCCCCTGCCCGGTGCTAATGGTTGATGGTAATTCATTTCCCAAGATACAATGATTATTGAATTTTGATGCCCCTGTTACCACCTCGGGACCCGAGGACCGAGCAGCACGCTCCAAGCCCGACCTAGGACACAGCTTGGGAGGCGCCTGAGGACCTGTACTACCAAGATCGGGAAGATGCCCGAGGAGTCACCCTGAGGTCGAGATTTTCCCGAGGACAATGCCATGGCGTAAAGAGTCCAACCCGAGTATGTATTTACGTGAACGAATCCCGCCTGGATACGTCTTTCATTTTTTAAAGAATCCAGGGACGATGCGTCTTTCCTTATTTAGACAACGAGATCCCGAGAATCACGGAGAAGATCTCGCCGAGATACGTTCCTCTCCACCGCCTTAGCCCCTCTATAAATACCAGGTATGCTCCCTCATTCCACAACACATTCATTCCAGCACTCACTTGCTCTCACAACATATATTCTTGCTCCCTTTTCTCTCTGACGCACTGCCTGACTTAAGTATCGGAGGGGCTTCGTCGGACACATTTCGGGCGCCCTCTGACCTGTGATTTGTGGTTGCAGACATCAAGGAGAAGCACTTCGCATCCTCCAGTACCCGATGCTCGATGACAGGTCCCAACGTGGTGGCAGCTCTCGGCTGAGATAATTTAGCTACATCAATTGGCACCGTCTGTGGGAACGTAGAAGAAAGAAGACAAGATGCCACCAAAGAGGACTAGAGCTCAGGATACTGGAGAAACTAGCCGCACGGAGAGTATGTCTCTGGGGTCGGAGAGCCCCAATCTCACTGCAGAGCAAATAGCCCAACTGGTGGCGACTACGGTGGAACAGATATTGGCAAACCGTCCTGAGTCGCATCCACCGCCCGATCAACAATCTGAGGAGATCAGAAAGCTTCGGGAGGAGATTGCATGACTGAGGGAGGAACGAAGCTCGGCACCTCCTCCCCCGCCTGCTCTGGAGGTGCCCTTCTCTGCTGAAGTTTTGGCTGCTGAGTTACCTCAGCACTTCAAGTTTCTCAATGTAGGAGAGTATGACGAGATGGGAGATCCCGATGAGCACTTATCTCGATTTGAGAACGCCGTCCTCCTCCACCAATATGCTGATCCTATCAAATGTAGAGTCTTCCTCACTACTCTGGTCTGAGCTGCACAACAGTGGTTTAATCTCTTGTCGATCGGGAGTATCAAATGTTTTTAAGATTTCAGCCAAACGTTCCTTCATCAGTTTGCCAGTAGCAAGAAGCAACCGATGACGATGCTGAATTTGTTTACAGTGAAGCAAAAAGAGCACGAGACTCTTCGGGAATATATCAAGCGCTTCAACAGAACTATTATTGAGGTGCCATCAGCCACACCGGACCTTCTGATCGGGGCCTTCACCCAGGGGTAGCGAGGGGTGATTTCTTCAAATCCCTGGTCAAAAACCTCCAAAGATGTTGGATGAGATTCTTACTAAAGCCGAGAAGTATGTTAATGTGGAGGAGATACAGTCCTCGAGAAGGAACAAATAGAGATTACCACCTCGAGCTGGTCGGGATGCTTGGATAGAGAGACCCTAGCCGAGGCCATCCAGGCAGGAACCCCCTTTGCTGTTAGGAGAATTCACCGCTCGAACACCGTTGAAGGTGAGCAAGGCTCGAGCTCTGGAGATTTGTGATGAGCGAAAGGTAGTACAGTGGCCTCAGGGGAGTAACGGGGCCCCGAGAAATCTCAGGTCAGACAAGTTTTATGATTTTCACAGGGATTATGGTCACACCACCACGGAGTGTCGGCTCTTAGACCAAGAGTTGGAGCGCATCATCCAGAGTAATCCCGACGTGCGAGTGACGCTAGTAGATGATAAGCCGCGTCGATGGGAGAAGATGCCTTGAAGGGAAGACAGTGGGCGACACAATAACAGGGCCCCTGGTCGGGATAGAACACCTCGGAGACAGAATCAGAACCCTTCCCTAGGAGAACAGAGATCACCTCAGCCTCAGGGGGTTATCAACATGATTTCAAGAGGACCTACTGATGGGGACTCTAATCGGCAAGGAAGACGCGATGTCGTCGGATGGAAGTTATGGAGGTTGAGAAGAGACGCTCGGGGCCTACTATCTCATTTGGCCCCGAGGACGTGCATATGGACGGTGAAGCGCACAATGATTCTCTGGTTATCCGGGTAATAATTGCAAATTATGAAGTGATCCGCATATTTGTGGATTCGAGGTGTTCAGTCAACGTATTCTTCAAGAGTACTGTGGATCAGATGGACCTCGGGGAATATCGTATAGAGCCCGTGAACACGCCTCTATTCGGGTTCACTGGTCACTCTTTGCAGCCAATGGGAGTTGTTCAATTGCCCCTCTCGCTAGGCTCGGGGGAATGTAGGAAGGCAAAGGTCATCGAGTTTACTGTGGTAGATGCCCCCTCTTCCTACAACGTCATCCTAGGGAGGCCCGCCATGGCTGCATTCTTGGCTGTGGCCTCGGTCTTACATCAGAAGATCAAGTTTCCGATTGGAGATTTAGTGGGGGAAGTCCTCGGGGTCGCAAGATGGCGAGAAAATGTTATGTAGAAGAGGTGAGAGTGGAACAAAAGGTAGCTAAGTCCCGGAACCAAGACCATCCTAGGGCTCAGAAATACAGATGTGTGAACATGGTCGGGGACGATTTCCAGTTGACCACCGAGGACGAGGAGGAAGAAGTAGTCCTCGTTCCTCCATCTGGGATTGTGAAGATAGCCAAGACTCTTCCCGGGGATGTTCGAACACAACTGATTCAGTGCCTGGAGAGGAACAAGGATGTGTTCGCCTGGTCCCCATCCGATCTGAAGGGGTCAGGCGTGAGGTGATGGAGCATAGACTAAATGTCTCCCCTAGCTCCCGACCAATTATTCAGAAAAGGAGGCAGTTTGGATCCGAGAAGGATGCAGTGATCAGGAGTCAGGTCAGGGATCTATTGTAAGTTGGGCATATAAGAGAGGTACACTTCCCTACCTGGTTATCCAATGTTGTGTTGGTGCCTAAAGCCATAGGGAAATGACGGATGTGTGTAGACTTCTGAGATCTGAACAAGACCTGTCCCAAAGATTATTATCCGCTTCCCAGGATTGATTAGCTCATCGATTCCACCTCGGGTCATGAGCTCCTCACCTTCCTGGATGCCTATCAGGGGTACCATCAGATTTCACTGGCCGAGGAGGATAAGCGCAAGGTCAGTTTTATTACTTCATATGGGACATTCTGCTATGTTGTTATGCCCTTCGGGCTTATAATGCAGGAGAAACTTAAGTCAGAGGCTGATGGATAAGGTCGTTCTAAAGAGCAGATCGGGAGAAACGTCGAGGTAGTAATGTCGACTGAAACTTATCAGAGGCTGATGGATAAGGTCTTCAAAGAGCAGATCGGGAGAAACGTCGAGGTATATGTCGACGACATATTGGTGAAGTCTCGGGAAGAGAAGAGTTTTATATCTGATGTGGAGGAGAATTTCCGTACTCTTCGGGACTATCAAATCAAATTAAACCCCGGCAAATGCTTATTTGGAGCTCGGACAGGCAAAGTTCTTGGGATACAGGGTCACTCGTCGGGGGATCAAAGCTAACCCAGAGAAGGTACGAGCTCTGGCTTCAATGTGTCCTCGGAATATTCAAGAAGTACAGAGGTTGATAGGGAGGATTTCCGCTCTCTCTCGATTTATCTCAAGGTCAGCAGATCGGGGTCTCCCTTTCTTCAAAATACTCCGCAAGGCCAAACAGTTTGAGTGGAATGAACACAGTGAAAGAGCTCTTCAGGAATTGAATGAATATCTGAAGGGATTGCCCGTCCTTAACAAGCCCGAGCTCGGGGAGTCGTTTTATATCTGACCATCACCCCACAAGCAGCCAGCTCAGTTCTAGTTCGGGAGGAAGGACAGATGCATCAGCCAGTGTATTTTGTAAGCCATGCTCTAAAAGGGGCCGAACTGAACTATACTACACAGGAGAAATTGGCTCTGGCTTTGGTTATCACGGCTCGGCACTTCAGACCTTATTTCTTATCTCACCCGATCACTGTGCTTACTAACAGCGTGCTGGGGCAAATTGTCTCTCACCCCGATGCTTCTGGAAGACTTGTCAAGTGGGTTACCGAGCTCAGCGAATATGACATACAGTTCAAGCCTCGGACAACGATCAAAGCACAAGCATTAGCAGATTTCCTAGCAGAGATAGTACACCTCGAGCAGGAGGAAAGGTGGAAGGTCTATGTGGATGTGTCTTCTTGATCATCGGGAAGTGGCGTCGGGATAGTCATGGTGTCCCCCTGGGGGGAAGAAACAAGTCTGACAATAACTCTTGACTTCAAGGCCTCCATCAACGAAGCGGAGTATGAGGCCTTGCTCATCGGGCTTCGAGCAACAAAGAATATGGGAATAGCTCGGGTAATACTTTATTCGGATTCCAGTTGGTAGTTCGCAATGAGAAGTTTGATATAAAGAATGAGAAGATGGTAAAGTATGCGAAGGCACTGAATAAGCTGATGGAGACTTTCTCTGAAGTAGTTCTGGAGCAGATACCTCGGGAGAGTAATGAAAAGGCGGATAGACTCGCTAGGATGGCCAGCTCTCTTACTCCATCCTCGGGAACAGAGATACTGGGGAAGAAACTGTTGTCACAAGTGTATCAGGTCGGGCAGAATTAGGGTGGAGTGCCTACTTCAGACTGGCGACATGACATCCTGGAATATATTCTACGAAGGGTCGTGCCCGATGACCCTCGACGTTCTTGGGAGATTAAGCGCGGAGCATTGCGCTTCGTTATACTGAATGATAAGTTGTATAAGAGGTCTTTCTCACAACCATTACTGAAGTGCTTGGGTCCCGACGAGGCCAGATATGTGCTAAGAGAAATTCATGAAGGGTGTTGTGAAAATCACCTTGGCGCAGTAGCCTTGGCTCGGAAATTTCTACTCGCTGGTTTCTTCTGGTCCTATGCAGCAGGACTCTACTACTCTTGTCCGATCTTGTCAAGGCTGTCAGAAACATGCTAATCTACAGAAGAAGCCGGACGAGCCCTTGAGGACCATCATCTCCTTGTGCCCATTTGATAAATGGGGCATGGACATAGTGGGACCTTTCCCGCCGACCGGGGGGCAGATGAAGTTCTTATTGATCGCTGTGGACTACTTCTCTAAATGGGTTGAGGCAGAGCCCTTATCAAAGATATCCGAGACTGAGGTGTTGAAATTTATGTGGAAGAACATAGTCTGCCGTTTTGGAATACCTCGAAGACTAATTACCGACAACGTGAGACAGTTTTGTGGGACGAAAGTTCGGGCATGGTGATCGAGCAGGTTTTCATCTCGGTAGCCTATCCTCAGAGCAACGGACAAGTGGAAGTTACTAATCGGACCATCGTGCAAGCCCTCAAGGCACGATTGGACTCAGCCCGAGGAAGATGGGTGGATGAACTACCTAGTGTGCTTTGGGCTTATCGAACGATGACCCGAGTAGCTACTGGCGAAACACCTTATTGCATGGTATATGGGACAGAAGCACTTCTGCCGACTGAGGTCGGCCATGATATTATTCGGGTAATGGAGTATGCGGATGATAATGGGGATATAAGAGGCCTCGAGTTGGATCATCTCGAGGAAAGAAGAGTTCGGGCCGCTATACGCTTATCAGCATATCAAAGGAGAATGGAACAGGCCTATAACAAGAGAGTTTGGCCTCGAAAATATGAGTTGGGAGACCTCGTCTGGAGGAAGATACAATATCAGGGAGACAGAGGAAACTTGGATCCAAAATATGAAGGACCATACAAAGTGGTCGGGAGAGCTGGAGCCACTGCTTATTACTTGGAAGACGCGCAAGGAAAGATAGGACGTCGGTCTTGGAACATTATTCATCTCCGGAAGTACTATGCTTAGATCTTGCTTCTTTATTATTTGTAATAGGCCAAGGATTTGCTCGGCTACCGCTTGTAACAACTACTTTATGTAATAAAATTTATTTCTTCTCAACTCATGGTTTTTACTATTAGACTCCTCGGGTGGCAACTGTTGGCGCAGCGGCGGATCCGGATCCCGTTTCCCGGGGCGTAGCGGAAGTTTAAAATTTTGCATCGGGAATCGGTCAATACATAATAATCAAAGCACTAAAACATACATAGGATGTTTTAATGAAGGTTACCTTGCTGGCGTCTAGACGCCTGGCTCCGACCAGATTCACAGGGAAACTGGCACTTCAAGGTTGGCGGCTGTAGATCTCCTAATCCGGTCCACGACTGGAAACAGGACTCCTTCGTCAGTCTGCACTAGAAGAGCTGACGAATTTTACACGAACGGAATCTCCTCGTCGACGTGATCGGAACAAGTCCAATCACGTGAGCACCGGCGGCGGTCGGCGCAAGGGCGGTCGGCGGCCGTGAGGGAGTAGGGAGTGAGAGTGGCGGCTAGGGTTGTTATGCAAGAGTTGTGTTATGTTGTAGCCCTAGACCAAGTCATGCATATAAAAGTGATACATGGGCTTGAACCAACCCAATGGGCCTGGGACGGGCCCAGGTCCATATGAACATTCGGTTCATTCCTATCACCGTGGTTTCATCATAACTCCGATCGACGATCAGATCGGACCGATCTACACAGTTTCCAAAACTGAGCATTATGATGCGAAAACAATTTTTCAGACCACCTAGTCCAAAATTGCAGTTTAGCCCCTCAAGTTTCAAGGATAGTCAAACTAGCCCAAACTTTAGGGAAGTTGCAATTTGACCCCTGTCGACTTTTAGAAAGTCGCACTCCCTAATTTCCTCCTCCTATGCTCAACACATTGAGCTCAATTTCCGTGCGGGAATCGTGAAGTCAGTACTTGTGTGACCCTCAATGGTTCAGGGATACAGCTAGCCGTGGGCCCACAACCATCGTGACTCCGAAATCACAATTTCGGACTTACCCATCGGATCATGGTAAAGCGCCTAACAACATCGCCCCATGATCTCCTAGGTATCACTGATAGTGCCTGCAAGAACCAGTCGGTCATGGTTAGCGTACAGTACAGTCCTTTCAACACATATATCCCGATCAGATCAACGACCAATGGTAAATCGAGAGTCGCTAGAGATCCAATAATCATGCATACATCTCGGAGATCAAATAGTGACATCGCGTGTGTTACTAGGTAAACCCATTTAACTAAAACACATCTAGTACTCCGGCCAGAGATTTATCACACTATTATCTCCTCAGATAGCATAGGATATCCACGCATAAAAGAGAACGGTGAATCCTCGATAACGAAGCATCGACTCCTACATGCATCGGGTCCTCACCCAATCCCACCACCTAATGACCCCAACTGAGTCGGTAAACGGGTCAAAGTGAGGCACCTATCATGTAGAGTCTCAATGACGTTTCGAGTAGTGAGGACTAATCAGTACAACCAAGACCTCGGACTTATCCACTCGACAAATGGTAACCACTTGGAAAGTCCGAACGAGGGTAGTTTGATAGATCACCAGGTCACTATCCATCTGCATGCTCAGAACATCACAATGTTCCCTACCAATGAAACATGGTACTTCACATCGCAGATGCTGCTCTCAAGCTCGGGCGGCCTTATCCTCATTTTGACGGCCCAATCGACTAGGAACGTGTTCAGAATATACAGTGACTATTAGATGTATTTCATGATAGCCATCATATCCACTATCACATCTAACATACACTATGGTGCATTCTAGGTCTTTATCCAACACAATTGTTAACATTATAACATAATGAAAATAAATAATGCCATATAAGAATTGCGAATTTCATAAATAAAGATCGTTATACAAAGAGTCAATAAAACCCACATGCCACAAGTTGGCTAGTTGGGCATCTACTCTAACAGCAACCCCACCTAAAAGCCAGACCAGCTCGGCATCCAAGCCCAGTTACGCACTGGCACCTCCTCGCGTAGCTCTTCAATGTGAACACATAAGCCCGACCAGCTCGGCACTTGAAGCCCAGTTCCGCACTGGCACCTCTTAGGGTGGCAACCCCCCTGAGCACTAAAGCCCAGTTTCGTACTGGCACCTCATCGCGTAGCTCTTCTACGTGAGTACATAAGCCCGACCATTTCGGCACTTGAAGCCCAGTTCCGCACTGGCACCTTCTCGGGTGGCAACCTCCCCTGAGCACTAAAGCCCAATTCCACACTGGCACCTCTTTGCGTAGATCTTCTACGTGAGTACATAAGCCGACCAACTCGGAACTTGAAGCCCAGTTCCGCACTGGCACCTTCTCGGGTGACAACCCCACCTGAGCACATAAGCTCGACCAGCTTGGCACTTAGGCTCACTTCTCGTTGGCAACTCCTCGGGTGTCAATTCCACCTGGGCGCGAAGGACTCGACTAGCTCGGGCTTTCCCATCGCAAACTTGACAATTCTGTCTTAAGAGATACTAGCACTAAGTAGATTTCGTTCATCTAAGCGTGCTCGGGCTACTTGGTTCGATTATACATAGTTACTCAACTCTTGGTTAGTTCGGGTTAGCCCGTGTCACATATTACGCGATTGTATGGTCGGGTTACCCCAATTCGTTCTTAAGTCTTGACTTAATAAATGGAAAGCTCGGAAAAAAAGAAGTGCGGCAAAATGGAATTTCATTAAGATATGAAAATTTACAATACAGAGGAAAATCTAAGTACAACTACGGCCTGGGGGAGCTCGGGGAGTGGCGCCTTCTTCTTCTTCTTCTTCATCCTCTTCATCGCCCTCCTCCTCGTCCTCGTCGGGAATCTCATGCAGGGCCTTCTTCACGTCAAGGAAGGGAGCCGGGTGCTCCTCCTCGAAGTAGCCGTTGGCTCGGAACTGAGCACACAACTTTCGAAGCCAGTTTTGAAGTAAGCCAAAGACTTCTTCGCACATAGGTTGTCGAACTCATAGGACTTCAAGAATTCCTCCTTGCCGAGGTCCCATGCGTTGGTGGCTTCGCTCCTCAGGCGCCCGATCTCTTCCTCAGAGCGGGCCTTTGCCTCGTCGAGCTCGACCTCTATTGCAGTTTTCTTAGAAAGGGCGACGTCGAGCTCGGACCTCATTGCCTCCTTCTCGGCAGCCCGAACAGCCTTCTCAGCAGCTAGCTGGGCCCCCAACGCCTCCTTCTCGGCCTCTGCTGCCCTCTTCTTCTGGGCCTGAGAGCCTCTAGCCCCTCGAGCTATGCCACCAGCTCGGCGTGGTGTCCCATCGCCTCATCGAAGGACTGACGGGCATCATTCACGGCTTGGTGAGCTCGGGTGAGGTGTTTTATTACCTCGCCTCCCTAAGCCATTGCCTGTATAAGGATCAAGGGTCATGGTGTTAACACGAGCGGGAAACCAAGCTCGGGAAGGTCGGGAACATACCGACGCGAGGTTGGCCGAGAATAGACCCACGGCCTCCGAGTCGATGACCCCCCCCAATCGGCTCCTGTCCCGTTATAGGGCCATGTGGCAAAGAAACCTTGTGGCCACGGCCCCAGACGGGGAGACCACTAGTGAGTCCTCGAGGACGTTGAGAGCGGGGACTCGCCCAGGACCTGTTTCCTTCATCGTTCCACTCTCCGGAGAAGAGACCTCAGGAATTGTGATGGCTGGCATCGGCTCGGGACGCTCCTCGGTCGGGGGCTTCGACGCCCGACGCTCCTCGGTAGTCGGCACGGGTCGGGCCCCAGAAGTCGAGGCCCCCTTTTTCTTCCTTTGGCGCTGAGCCTCCTTCTCGACAGGCATGGAGGCCTTCCTCTTCTTCACCACCTTCGTCGGGGGTGCGGCTGCCCCCACGGAACCCGCCTCAGCCTCCTCCAGAGCCTTCAGCATCACCGTCTTGCCCATGCGCTCGTCTGCAAAAAAAAATACAAGTTAGATACCAGGTCGGGCATAACACGAGTTCGGGTATAGGTGATGACACGACTAAGGCCAGACGCAATGATACCTAGGTCCCCGACCAGCTCAACCCCCTTTCTACTGAACCCGAAGAGGCACAGGAGGTCCTTCTTGATCAGCTCGGGAGCATTGAAACACATTGTACTCATGTCGGAAAGGAAGGTGGCCAGGTTGGGGGACCGCTCGAGAGTGGATGGAGTAAAGGTATACATGCTGTCCATCCAAGACATGTCACACCTCCACGGGTCTCTCTTCTTCCCGACCGTTTAACATAGAAGAACCGGCTCATCCACCCCTTTGTGCGAGCTCGGGTTCCCCTTGATGAAGTCATGGTCTCCCTTGTGGGAGAGATAGAATTTTTCCGATCTCAGTCTTTTAACCTGGACTAGTTTCATGAGGACATATGGAATGAGGGGAAGGTTGTAGTAACGAAGGAGGACGACCAGAGCCAAGAGAAAACTATAGGAGTTCGGGGCTAATTGGCTCGGGCTGATCTTTATGTGTTGGAAGAGAGCGGGGATAAACCTCGGGAGAGGAAATCGGAGACCCATCTCCAATTGATTGATGTAGAAGGTGTGGAAGCCTCGGGGAGGACAATGCGCCCTCTCCTCGGGTCCAGGGATAACTACTTCAAACTTGTCAGACATTATCCCTTCTCCTTGATGGAGGAAATGTCCGACGACCTAAGGTTCAAGGATTTCTCCTCATACCAGGGTACACTCTTGGACCCTAGCTCGGCCTGGTTGGGGAGCCAGGGTCCCTTGACCTCGGGGCTCTCAGGATTATTATCTACAGCGTTAACCACGCTCCTAATTACGCTCTCGGTAGAAGAAGACATTTTGAGAAGATTTAACACTTACTAGATTGAACGGGAGATCGGGAAAAAGGCAGGACAACTCGGGATCGAGAGGAAATTTCGACAGAGTTTCGTTACGCTAAGAGAATGAAAATAGAGAATGAAATGAGGTCGCCGAGTATTTATAGGAAAACTGGATGAACCACGATCGTCCGATCTCACGCTCATCAACGGCCCAGATCGCCTGAGGAACTCCAACGGTCACCTCGGTCATCGGGATCTCTCGATCTGGACCATCCGCTCAAATCTTATCAACGGCTGGGAAGCAATGTCGCATGGATCGTGGTTTTCTCCCGAAAACACAACCCGACCTCCATCTACCCGTCCATGTGTTTCTTTATCGATGGTTGGAGTGCAACGTCACAAGGATCACGGTCTCTTCAGAATTATGGATGTCACTTCGGGTCACGACCTCAGTTATGTACAATCCTATACTTCAATTCTTCATTTAGGACTCGCGGTGGGGGATACTCCTGATGCCCCCTGTTACCACCTCGGGACCCGAGGATCGAGCAGCATGCTCCAAGCCCGACCTAGGACACTAAGCTCGGGAGGCGCCCGAGGACCTGTACTACCAAGATCGGGAAGATGCCCGAGGAGTCACCCTGAGGTCGAGATTGTCCCGAGGACAATGCCATGACGTGAAGAGTCCAACTCGGGTACGTCTTTACGTGAACGAATCTCGCCTGGATACGTCTTTCCTTTTTTGAAGAATCCAGGGACGATACGTCTTTCCTTATTTAGACAACGAGATCCCGAGGATCACGGAGAAGATCTCGCCGAGATACGCTCCTCTCCACCGTCTTAGCCCCTCTATAAGTACTAGGTATGCTCCCTCATTCCACACACATTCATTCCAGCACTCACTTGCTCTCACAACATATATTCTTGCTCTCTTTTCTCTCTCGTGCACTGTCTGACTTAAGCATCGGAGTGGCTTCGCCGGACACACTCCGAGCGCCATCTGACCTGTGATTTGTGGTTGCAGACATCAAGGAGAAGCACTTCGCATCCTCCAATACCCGACGCCCGACGACAGGTGCCCGACGTGGTGGCAGCTCTCGGCTGAGATAATTTGCCTACATCAAATTTACAAAAGTAGCACTATAAATTCTAAAGTCACACAAACTTTGAAATGCTTAGAATGCTATAAACTTGGTGCAAAATTTCTAAATATCGAATTCTAGCGTTAAAACTTAAAAACTCAAGTCCAAGATTTTGTCTTGCAAAACTTGAATTTCAGCTTAATTGTTTTAAAATTTAAACTAGAAGACAACTCTCAAATTTGGTTCCAAAGTTCGAATTGAAGCGTATATGTTAGAAAATCCAAACTCAAGAGTTTATATCTTGAAAATTTAGATTTTAAGTGTTAAGGTTTAAAATTTCGGATGAAGAACTACTTTAGATAAAACAAGAAGAAGAGATTTGGTGCAAAATTCGGATTCCACCGTTTCATCTCACATCCATGTGATGTGCATCAATTCGCAGTTCAATTTGACCGAGAGAATATCTTTCTCTTTTTTCTTTTTTCTTTGTCTTTTCAAAATTATATTACATTATATAACAATATATTATAATGTATCATATTATATAATATAACATAGTATAATCTTTTCAGTCGATAAATTTCGAACTAACTCATTCACCATAATTGGTAAGTCGAGAACTAATTACGTCACTTGTTCGAATTAAATTTATTGATTCTAAATAGGTCACAACCCATTTCCAACATTAATTAAATATGTAAACCCACAAAATATTTCCAACAATATTTTGTAGATTATTTGTAACTTTATAAATTCATATTTATAACTTCTAAATGACCATGTTTTGTATCATTTTAAGTAATATTTATTTTCTCAAGGAATTACATAAAATTTATGTCCCTTTACATTAAGTCAAGAAAATCATCTTCTTTACTGATTTATCATCTATAATCTAACATCATCTTTTAAAGCTTCATAAAGAAAAATTAAGTAGAAAAAATCGAAGAAAACATACATTTTCCACCAATTGGTCATAAAATATCATGTACATTGCATACAAACTAATTTTATCATAGAACAAATAAGAAATATCCAGAGGGTAATTTTAAATTTATAGAAACTTACGTGGGCTGAATAACATTTACACGAGTATAAAAACCCAAAAAAAAAAAATACATAACCCCCTTACACGCACTCGACTATAGTATTTGGCACAAGTTAAAATTTAAACGAAAAATGAATTTGGATTTTATGTGTCGATAAAATAATACGAATAAAACTACTAGCTCATTTAATTGAATTATCAAATGGTTAAACAAACTAGAAAAAATTTTCTGTTCTTTTTGTTAAATTTATAAACTTTCCAACTGCCATTTGCATTTTGCTTATAATATAACCTCATTGCACCACCAAATAATCTGAACAAACTATACTAGCTCATTTTTTCAATTAATAAATACTCCACATGTTACTAAAAAAATTTTCATTAACAAATGCAAATATATTGCGTATAAATATTTATGATACGCTGTTCCATCCATGAATTGACATAAGCATTAATGAATAATATCCCAATCGTATTTCTTGACCACTTTCTGAGAGTAATCGGCATTAGAGTAAATTCCATCTTTTGTAGCATACCACAAGTAAGTGTCAAGACGAAAGATATGAAAATTCGATTTGAAGGCATCAAAACTCTTCTCCTTGTTATCCCACCACAAATGACAGAAGTAGAGAGTATTAACCGCAAAACTCTCACAGAAACTCCAAGTAAAGTTTTGCCCCCTGTCAACAAGATCATGATAACCGAGATCGTCGTTCCGAGATTGGCAATGGACACGCAACGGAGGAGTATATGGAGGAAGGTTGTTAATAACATAAATGTGAAATTTAGATGCCAGAAAGCAAGCCAACGTCGTTTGTTGTAAGAGCATGTTAGATGTTATGAAGAGGGTAAAGATTGTTTTCATCATAGTAGAATACATGCTGATGAAGGTGTTTAATTTGTTCTCAATTTTGAGGTATCTTTTATAGGATGAGAATCCCGTCCTCTATGATTGACCAAGAATTCAAGTATATATCTTGCGTTGGTAGATTGTATAAATTATGTTAAAGTTACGTAATATTGCTTGAACATGTATAAACCAAAGTAGGAATACTTTATATATTATTACACTAGAGATTGAATAAAATTCAAAGTAGAAAAGGTTTTTATAATAATCCAGATTTATCGTAATATTTTGAGATTTTGTTCTCAAATTCGAGATTTGTTTTATAAGTTCAGTATCTTGACATTAAACATTGTGATCAATAATTCAATTATATTTTATGAATTGGTAAATTGGACATATTTACATTAGAGCTATACTATTTGCATTAATATAATTCAAGTTGGAAACTTTTATATATTATCATACATCAGGGTTACCATCTGGGGGTGTATTCAATCTAGAGATTTAATGACTTTTATTGACTTTTTTTAATTGATAGACTTTTGTGGAATTGATAGGAATTTGTAGATTTTTATGTAATCTAATGGAGTTATAAAAGGAATTTAATGGATTCCATTAGACTTTTATAGATTTTTAGAGAGACTTTTATGGATTTGTAGGGAGTTCTTATGGATTTATTTGTTAATATAATTTATGAATTTTATAATTTAACTTTTTGTGATGATTTTGTTTAAACTTATCAATATATAACATTTTTTCATTTAAAATAAATATTTTATTAATTAAAATACTAATATGCTGCTTCTCAATTAAAAATTATAAAAAAATATTATTTAATGCACAAAAGAAACATGACGAAGATTGAACAACTCTTTTGCATCTTCGTGATGACGACCTTGGCAAGTGAACTCTTGGTGGTGATAGCGCAAACAGTATCGAGTATCATGATCTACAATGAATAAAAAGACGACAAACATTTCTTCGATACAAATGTATCTTGTATCCTGTAAAGTGTCTTTTCTCTAAGTATAGTACAAAATTTAAAAATACGTCAGGGTACATCCTACGAATTTCTCGAAAGTTTGTTGGATCATCTTTAATTTGTATCCATATGAAGTTATTGATCGTTTATTTATGGGACGATGGATACGTTCACTACACGTAGCCGTGAAACTAATTATATTTGTAATTTAGAAATGTAAATTTTATTTTCTAATAAAAAACATTTAAATAATCCTCTCAAACTTCTTCAATAGCCGTGAAACTAATTATATATTATGGATAAAAATATAGAATAAATTTTACAGTCAAAATTTTGAAATATGTGGCTTCTTAAAATTTTTTGATTTGAAAAATCGTATTAATTTAGAAATGTAAATTTTATTTTCTACTAAAAAGCTGACATTTAAATAATCCTCCCAAACTTTTTCAATAGCCGTGAAACTAATTATATATTATGGATAAAAATATAGAATAAATTTTGAAGTCAAATCCATTCAAATCTCTACTTTCAGCTAAAAAAAATTTATTGACATTTGTTGTTATACTTTGTGCATTAACATTTGTACATCAATGACTTTCATGGAGTTGTTAAAAGTCTATTAAAATTTTGAATACCTATAGACTTTTAAAGAGTTCATAAAAGTCACAATTGAATACCACAATACTTTCATGGAGTTTATAAAAGTCACAATTGAATACCAATTCCATGAAGTTTACAAAAGTCATTATTGAATACCTATGGATTTCTAAAATCCACAAAAGTCTCTAAAAGTCATTAATTTTCCACCATTGAATACACCCCCAGAAGTTTTTGTTCTCAATTTGGAGGTTCCATTTATAGGTCGAGAATTTTTACATGTATTGTTGATAAAAAATTCAACTATATCATAGTTAGTTAGTTACCGTAATATATGCATGAATAAGAATTCAAGTACCTAGGTAAATTATATATTTTATTATATTAGAGTAACCGTAATATTTGATGAATACAACTCCACGGATGGCCAATGCATATCTAAGAGTTGCATAATATTTGCATGATTATAAATCAAGTACCCAGATTTTTATATTACTATTAGAGTTACCATGTATATATAAAAGAGTTACCGGAATATTTGAAAAAATTAAGTAATATCAGAAGCTGCTCAAAACATACGTATCAATGCAGATAATGATTTAGGTGTTCCGTTTCTTGGATTTCTGGGAGCAATGAGCTGTGAATCGTGATGGCATTCAGATAACATTTATAGGTCTTGTATTAGCCTCAAAATGAGAACAAAATCGCTTCCTTTCCTTTCACTGTGTATTATATGCGTTATCTAAATAACAATCTGTTCCTAATTTCGCACCATAGTCGAATAGAAAAAACTTGCAGATCATTTTTCACCTACGAGATTAACTTATTTGGCAAATTGTTTTGAAGATGAATTTGTCCATTTAAGATATATTTCATATGCAACTAGATGTGAATCTTTTGAAATAATATTGAAAAAAGGTAACGACTTTTCTGTGCGAACCACCCATTTCAGCTTCGACTTAGGAAGTTAGTTGGAATATTTGACTGGTTGGTGGTGATTTGTGATGTTCTCTTGGTTTGCATCATTATTTTAGGCTGAGAGTTTTAAGTTGAGCTTTTGATTAGTATGAAATCGGTATAGGTATGCCACAGTTTGATAACATACGACGGAAACATATAAGTATCATTTTATACATATTTATATCTTTGTGCATTCTTTGATGAATTTGCTGAGTTGTTTGGCTATGAATGCCTTGTTCTTATCTGTTAGGTTATTTGGCAGATCATATGGCATATAGGAATAGGACACAACATTATGATATTACATATTGAGCTCTATCATTTCTTGTTAACCATTTACCGTTGATTTGTGATTTGGCACCGATTACTCTCAGAATCAATTAATGGATTTTCAAGCCAAATTTTAAAATGATAGTGAATATGATTTGTGGTTCTTAGATTTATTTCTTTGTGATATGTTTTTGGAATCTAGATCATATGTATTTCGATATTTTGGAATCTAGATCATATGTAGGCCGAATCGTGGGTGTTAGTTCGAATACAACACGACGTACATCACATACTTGGCAGGGAGGTAGCTGCATGACGATATAGCTCCCTCTGTGTTCTTGCTCGAGTATCGTGTTCCAGTTGATATTGTACCGTTTACTTACTTATGTTTCTCCGGTACTTATTGTGCCCAATGTATGCATTCCACATTTCATTTCATAAATATATCTATATATGCTTTATGCTTATTGTTGATATTATTTAACTTTTTCACACAAGAATCTTAACCGCAGCTTTTCTGAGGGGCTACCGTGGCTGCTTTTGGGCACCATGGTAGGTCACCGACTAGTTTTGCAGCATCACTGCCTGAGGATCTTCTGAGTAAGGTTAGATAGTGTCGTGCGATCTCCTAGTTATGTCTTATATTATGTATTCTATATATTATTGTCAAGGTTGGAGTCAATGATTTACCGGGGAGAAGCACCGTGCATTTATTCTTATGTTAGGAGTATTTGAGTTAAGATGGAATGTTTTCGAGCCTTGTCGGTCATGTTTTAGCTTGGGATGATTTTTGTTGACATTGTGCAGAATTGTCAACTATTTAGTGCGACAGTTTGCTTAGTTGAATTCCTATTTTAATATTGTTATATAAAAATTGATGTTCGAGTTTTTGGCATATCCTATTTACGGGAGGTCATGTCAATATTTTTTCAAGCCCGGAGTCTACTCTGGTAGTTTTAAAATTTTTCCACTACATTTGCGATTATATTTTATAATTGCATGATAATTAATTATATTTAGAGTAACAAGGTCTCACATCATGGTATTAGAGCGAATATTGAGATACACTCAAACTAGAGTCTAGGCACTAAAATAGTGTTGCACATGTTGTTGCCACCGCCTCATATGTTCGTTCTTTGCATGATATGATTGAATTGTTTTTATTTACTCACATATAACATATCGGATAAAAACGTATGTAATGCTCATTTGTCAAACAAAACTCGTGTAGGATAATAAAAAATACAACAAGTGCCTACAATGACACATCTGATTGCATTACGAGCTTGCCCTTGCGTCATAGCAAGCACACTGAAACTGTGAAAATCCAGGCCACTGGAAAGACCCTTGAGGATGTGGATAGCCTGACTGCTGCTGAGACTGAGCAGAAGGATACTGTTTCTGAGAGATCCTCCAGATTGACCCTGCTGCAGTGAGTGGAACGCTGACTCATAGAAGAAGACACCCTCGCATAGTGTCCAACCTGCCCACAAAGGTTGCAGACTCCTTGCATACCAGTACACTGAGTAGTCAGGTGTCTGCCTCTACATTGACCACAAAACAGAACTAACATTGCTAGAGCTGTCGGAACCAGAAGAACTAGAAATTGATTTCTTCTTGAAATGCTTCCATTTATGCCTAAATCTCTGGCGACTCAACTGTTATTACATCTGAGGAGGCTGAAAAGAATACATCCTCGAAGGTAAAGGGTGAAAACCCTGAGCATCCTATGGCTGTAACTGAGACTGCCTGTTCTGCCAAACCCTCCTCTATGTCAATCGCTCGGTTCACTGCATCAGCATAAGTAGCAGGGGAATTAGCCAATACCAAAGGGCAATGATATGGACTCAAACCTTCCAAGAATTTGTTCCGTTTCACCATTTCGTGACTTGCAATATGAGGGACATAAGAGAGTAGAGAAGAAAATTGATGAGCATACTCCACCAATCTCATACTACCTTGCACCAAGTGGCTAAACTCATACTCCTTAACATTATAGTAGGACTCCGGGATATATTCCTATTGAAAAGCTGCACAGACGCTCTCCCACGAAATCACTAATACCAATCTCTCTCATAGCCCTGGAAGCACCCTTACACCAGCACTGCGCATGCTCCATCAACTAAAAAGTAGCCAGACTCAGTCTCCGGTCCTCATCATAAATGGACCCTATCAAACATACACTCCATGTGCTCCCGCCATCCCTCGGCTAACAAACCTCCCTCGGTGCTAGAGAAATTCGAGGGGTTCATTCTCTGAAATCTAGCCAAGAATAATTCTCATCAACTTGGCCAGCTGCTCAACCTCCGCCTCAACCTGTCTAGCACGTCAACGTTCAGGTCGACTAGGCTGAACGACATTATCCTCACGTGTTGGATCTGTGTAAACAGATCCAGAACGTGTTTTGAATTACACAAAACCTATTTTTATGTTACTAACATATTTACGTAGTGAGCAGAAGTAATATTAGGAATTGTACGAGAAGAAAAGAAGTATAGGAAGAACGTTTGATAAAAAGGGAGAAATACTGATCTAAGGCAAAGATGGTGCAGCAGTTGGATAAAGGCAGAAATCTGAAAATGCGAAGATTGAGGAATCTGAACAAGAAATACGATTTCAAGACTTAATATCAAATGTTGTTCTACTGTGAACAACATGAGAAGCTGTTAGCAGATATTGAAAAGCGGAAGTTTGGATAAAGAGTAGAATTCTTGAAGTGTGGAGAAACCAGCAAAAGAAAGTTGTTGATTCAGAAGGCATTAAACAGAAGAAAACGCTGTGATGAGAAGATTATGATATGTGATTTTAACTGAAAGAAATCAGTAAGATATATTGTGAAGAGATCCGATTTGTTATAACAGAAGAAATCTGGCAGAATGCGATGAAGAGAAAATAGAGAAATCAGCAGAAGCATTATTTCAGCAGATACTGTAGAAGTTTCAAGAAGCTGTGCAATGAAAGAAATCGGTTTTGAGCTGAAATCAGTAGATGAACGAGAGCAAAACAAGAAATTGAAAAGCAGGATATATCGTCGAAGAGAAATTACGAAGTGGCGGCTGAAGCAACAAATATCACAGTGTTGAGCAAAAGATGATTTCAGCAGTAGGCAAGAAAATTCAGCAGATGCGCAAAGTTATCTTCAGCAGTTAAATATTGAATAGAAGATGTTTTGAATTACATGACTGCTGAAACATCGACCAATTTGGAGAAACAGATTTCAGTGTTCTACAACATTAAAATACAGGAACCCATCTCTTATTATTTCAAAGAAGAATGCGAAGAAATATTTCGGGAAACAAATCTATGGAGAAGAAGATATACAGTGAAGGTTATACAAATTTCAGTAGTACAAAAGAACGAAAGTTAAAATCAGCAGAAGCAGATAACATTACAGAAGCTGTTGTAATGGAATCAACGCTCAAGATGGAAAGAATCAATGGCTGAAATAGAGTCGCGCATAATGCCTCAATTCAAGGGAACAAGATTTGTACTATTCTGGAAAATAGTACAATTTACAGAGGAGCGTTGCAAAGAAATGGAAAGAAGAAGATTTAGCCGTAACAAGCGCAGAAGAGATTGAAATTTGTCTAACGGCCATATTTGAATCAAAGGCTTTTCATACGAAGGTTGGTAAAAAGAAAAGGTGTGAAGAAAATCGACACCAATACATAAAATCAGAGTATATAAGGTGAAGAAATTAAAACAGAGAACTTCTTCTTCACCAACACTATCTCTCGCATCTATTACTGGGATTTCTCACACACTCTATTGAAGAAAAATCGAGTCCCAGTAACACATCTCGAAGAACATTCCTTTTGTTCTTAACAGATTTCATCTTCGAGATATATCTTCTAGTTTACATTTGTAAACTAATTTGATTGATTCAAAACCAGAAGATTACAGCACTCAATTGTATTAAGCTCATTGTATATCCATAGTTGAGTCTGTAACGAGTTGCTGTGTGTAGCAATTCGAATAGCCAAGTCATTTGGTTTTCGCAGTGTATCTGCGTAGGTGATTGTATTGCAGCAGAGACGTCTGTTGCAGTAGTGTGTTGCTAGGAGTCCATACAGGTGCTGCTTGTGTGGGTGGGTGTTTGCAGATTTCCTGTAACCATCAAAGTCTTCTAGTGGAATCCTTCCGAGGCGAAAGAAGGGGAGACGTAGGATATTGATATCCGAACTTCCAGAAACAAATTCTCAACTCTCTTTTACTTACGTGCATTACATTTATATTACTGTTCACTGTTCAATCGGTTTTATTCCGCACAAACTTGTTAACCGAGAAAACAGAAGTGACCGAGAGCCTCACAAATCTGGTAACACAGATTTGTGTTTAGCGTGACTTGCTAAAAACAGATTTTAAGGTTTTCGAAAATAAAAATTGGAGGAGTTCATTCAACCCCCCCCTTCTGAACTCCTATTACTTGTTTTGATCCTATTTTGGGACCATCATCACGGTTCTGAGCCCCAGATTCCTCTGCAATCTGCTTACCAGCTCTATCTCTCCTCTTAGGTGCCATCTACGAGACACCAAGGGTAAGAAAGTACATACAGGTAAAAGCACATAGTCATGCACATGCAGCCTAGACTCGAATGAACTAAAACCTAAATTGAGTTTATCCTAGTCTAAGCTTTGAACCAAATTTCAGGCCCTGGTGCTCATAACCAATAATTAAGCACACAGTTAATGATAAAACACAGAAGATTAAAAATGATTTAAAATTTTTCTTTGGCCTGATACAAAAATAGCGAGTAAAAAATATTCGAATACTCAATATATAGTGTCAGGATTCGTGCTCAATCAGAGTAAAACCACATAATAAACGATAACGGAACCATTAAAATTAGTGGCAAAAATTTTTCGCTTTGGCCTGACTTAGAAAACATAATTTAAAATACACTGATATTCAAAATACGGGTTTTACAACGTTGAAAACCCAATACAACATAAAGCAACGATACCACATAGAGTGACTCTCAATCAATAAAAAGATGAGTCTCTCGCTCAACATAGATACAATACAATATAACGAAAATATCATATGTATCTACTGCATATAACTGGGATACTCTATCCACCTCCTGGGGCATTACCAGCTGGATCAATTCCACTAGGAGTGTCAATTTGGGTGGGTAGGGTGGATTCGGGTCGGGTTAGGGTAAAAATTAACAACAAAAATTCTGACCCGAAACCGAACCAACCTGAATTATCTTAACCCGAACCCTATTCGAACCTGAAAAATCCCAACCCTAACCTGGTTTTTTTCGGGTCGACTCGGGTTGGGTTATCGGGTTACTGTTAATTTGGGTGAGTCGGGTGGGTTGGGGTCAGGTTGGGATAAAAATCAACAACAAAAAGTCTGACCCGAACCCGACCCGAACCCGAACCAACCTGAAATGTCTCAACCCAAACCCGACCCGAACCTGAAAAATCCCAACCCTAACCCGGTTTTTTCGGGTCGACTCGGGTTGGGTTATCGGGTCGGGTTACATTTTGCCACCCCTAAACTCCACGATCAACGGTGAAACCATGATAACCTGAAAACATACACCGACAAACAAGACAACCAGCCCCAGAGGGACAAGGGGTCAAATCCCAGTACGGAGAGAAACTGAAAAATAGCAGTTAAATATCAATAGATAAAATGCGAATTCTATGCATGAGAACAAGGCTACAACCGAAAGCAGGGAGCCAAAGGATCTAAAAGAACTGCTCAACAACAGATATCCAATCAACTGAAGGATAGTGGCCACGGGCTGTGTGAGCATATGGGAGCTACCCACTCATCTCAACACACGGTACCAGATGCAGACACAGCTCAACCTGCCGTTGCCAACTCATGAGATGTGGGAGCTACCCACTCCGCTCATAGTGGCTACCAGATCCCAGCAGGGAGATGAGGGACACGGGAGTTACCCGCTCGGCCTCCAAAACAGGAATCCTGGTACGCAAAGATCAAGACAACAAGGCACGACTAACAAGATCTGAGTCAACATGAATAATGCGTGTATGCAATGAAATAGCTTGCAATAAACAGTCACAACAGAGGCAAGCGATGATAGCATATAAGCATACACAACAGCTCACATAATATCCATGTCAAATTCAACGCTGTAAGACAAGTTCACATCCGCACCTTAGTTCCGAGCTACAATTACCACACAAGCAGTCCCGAGCAACCAGATCTGAAACCTGCTAAGCCAAACAACAACGCTAACTCAGGGAGGCAAAGCTCAGAGCTACGAACTGGGAGCTACAACCTCAACCAGCTCTGTCCTACCCTTCTAGCTCAACAAACAGCTCTAAACAAAGTGCAATGGAGGAACTAACACTTACCCAACAAGATACCTGAACGGCAGAAGCAAATCTGCTCAAATGCTAACAGAATACACAAAAAAGCTTCCTTCGCGATCTTCTTCCAGCTCTCCAAAGTCTTCGAAAAAGGTATGAGAAGAATCGCCTTAACAAGAGGAGTCCAGTGCTACCACTCTTGCGTCCGTCAGAGCTGTCTACCGCCGGCAATCGAAGAAGAAAAGTTTCGGTGAACAGTAGCTAGGGTATCGCGACAGGGTAAGGTTACGAGAATATTTCTAAGTGTCGGGAAACAATATCGTGAGACCAGTCAAAGTCCTCTATAAATATAACTTAAACTCCCCAAATCTGATGAACAGTAGCCACCGAAAAAACCTGCTCAAAGCTATTCCCAACTCAGATCTGAGTAACACTCCAGATCTGGATCTTACGCTAACACAGCACGCTATCACCAAACGACGTCGCAATATAAGTCAATTAACTAATACACGCGTCTCTCAAAACGGAGTCAAACTAAAATAACTGTTCCTACTGGACATGTCATCTCGCTAACACCAAATCTGATATCACTAAACGGCGTCGCATCGCCACTCAGATCTGAAGGACCAGATCTCACACAAGCGTTGACCAGCACTCAAATCTGAACATTTCCCCACAAAATACTCCAACAATCCAGAGCTGTTTCCGATACTTATACGGACCCAATTTCTTCACCAAGCATACCAGCTCAAAGCTGGCTCATCCCAGATCTGTTCAAGCCAAATACGATCTATGCTAAACCCGATTAATTAATTCAATTAATCTCATAATATTTCGGGTCTCACATCTCTCCCCCACTGAAAATAAGATTTCGTCCTCGAAATCAAACAACAACTCCAGAACTGAGCAAAACTCAACATAACATTCCAAAACTGGATAACCACGCTATGCACAAAACAATCAGTAACCTCTAATACGCACAAAGTCTATTAACCAAGAGTTCAAGATAACTGGAACAAACAATAACAAACAACTAGATACTGGAGTCAAATGCAAGATCTACTCAAACAGGTGAGGCCACTCACGTTGCATTTTCTCTTCTAACTCCCACGTAGCTTCTTCTCTATCATGTTTGCTCCACTGGACCATCACCAAGGAAATGGTCTTGTTCCTTAGCTGCTTCTCATTTTTGTCCAAGATCTGCAAGGTATATTCAACATAACTCAAAGTCCGATCCAGCTCCACCTCGTCAGTTCGCAACACATGACAATGATCTGGCTCATACTTCCTCAACATAGACACATGAAACACATCATGCAATGAGGACAGATCTGGTGGCAACAACAACCGATAAGACAAAGGGCCAATCCTTTCAACAATCTCATAAGGTCCAACATAACGAGGAGCCAACTTTCCCTTGAGACCAAATCTCATAACGCTTCGAAAAGGAGAAACTTTCAAGAAAACCAGATCTCCAACCTGAAACTCTAGAGGCCTACGCCTTCTGTTCGCATAGCTCGCTTGGTGATCTTGTGCAGCTTTCATGCGCTGTCGAATCAGATCTTGATCTCTCATATGCTGCACAAATTCTAGAGAAGACATCTGCTTCTCCCCCACTTCTTCCCAACATATAGGCGATCTGCACTTCCTACCATATAAAGCTTCAAATGGTGCCATACCAATCGTGACCTGGTAGCTGTTATTATAAGAAAACTCAACCAAAGATAGTGAATCTTGCCAGCTACCACTGGAATCCATCACAACAGCTCTCAACATATCCTCTAAAATCTGGATAGTCCTCTCAGATTGGCCATCGGTTTGGGGATGATACGCTGTACTCATAGCCAATCTGATACCCAAAGCTGTTTGCAAACTCTTCCAAAACCTGGAAGTAAACCTCAGATCACGATCTGAAACAATAGAAACAGGCACAACATGTAATCTCACCACGATATCTATGTACAGCTTCGCCAACTTCTTCAAAGAATACGTCATGTGTAGGGAATGAAGTGAGCAGACTTCGATAATCTGTCAATAAAAACCCACACAACATCACAACCTCTGCCAGAACGAGGCAAATGCGTCACAAAATCCATAGCTATGTGCTCCAAATTCCATTGGGGTACCTCTAAGCTCTGCAATAAACCACCAGGTCTCATCCTCTTGGCCTTAACTTGCTGGCAGTTCAAGCAACGCGCTACAAAATCATCAACATTACTCTTCAAACCTGCCCACCAAAAGTGCGGCTTCAAGGCATGGTATATCTTCCTTGTACCAGGATGGACACTATGTCTACTACAGTGTGCTTCTCTCAAGATCTCCTCCTTCAAATCAATCAGATTTGGCACTACCAGCCTGCCATGAAACCTCAAAGAACCATCGGACGAGACAGTGTAATCCTCCAACTGTACAACTCTAACCTTCAGCTTCAACTCATGGATAGATTGATCTGTTCTCTGAGCTGCTCTAATGTTCGCAACAATATGTGGCTCAACTTGAAAATAAGACACCACAACATAATCCTCACCCGGGTAAAACCGCCAACCCGTAGTTCTTAGATGCTCATGGACCTTCGAAATCTGCAACACAGCCAGCATCGCCACTTGAGCCTTCCTGCTCAATGCATCAACAACTACATTCACCTTCCCAGGTTGGATCTCACAATCAAAATCCTTAAGAAGATACATCCATCTACTCTGTCTCATGTTCAAATCTGACTGAGAAAATAGATACTGAAGGCTCTTGTGATCGGTATCTCACAATCAAAATCCTTAAGAAGATACATCCATCTACTCTGTCTCATGTTCAAATCTGACTGAGAAAATAGATACTGAAGGCTCTTGTGATCGGTATACACCACAAACTGCTCGCCATATAGGTAATGGAACCAAATATTCAAGGCAAAGACCACTGCTGCCAATTCCAAATCATGAATTGGGTATCGAGTCTCATGCGGTTTCAATTGACGAGAGGCATACGCAATGACTCGACCATTCTGCATCAACACACAACCTAATCCATTCAATGAAGCATTAGAACAAACCACAAAAACCACCTGAACCAGACGGCAAAGCTAACACAGGTGCAGAAGTTAGCTTCTCATTGAGCAACAGAAAGTTGTTCTCACACTGCCAGTCCAAACAAATCTCTTGTCTTTGTGGGTCAACTGCATCATAGGCTTAGCTATGCTAGAAAATCCCTCGATAAAGCGCCTATAATAGCTAGCCAGACCCAAGAAACTACGAATCTCTGAAACATTCTTGGGACACTCCCAGTTCACAACAGTATCAACCTTACTGGGATCAACAGATATACCTTCAGCTGAAACGACATGACCCAGAAATACAATCCTGTCCAACCAAAACTCGCACTTGGAAAACTTAGCATACAACTGCGAGTCTCGTAGTGTCTGGAGAACCAACCTAAAATGCTCCTTATGTTGCATCGCAGTCTTCGAGTACACCAAAATGTCATCGATAAACACAATCACAAACTGATCGATGAACTCTCGAAAGACTCGATTCATCAGATCCATGAAAACTACAGGGACATTCGTCAAACCAAAAGGCATAACCAAAAACTCATAATTCCCATACCTCGTACGAAAAGCAGTTTTAGCAACATCTTGCTCCCAAATACGCAACTGATGGTACCCCGAACGTAGATCGATCTTCGAATACACCGCTGAACCCTGAATTTGATCAAACAAGTCATCGATCCTCGGCAAAGGGTACTTATTCTTCAATGTCGTCTTATTAAGTTGTCGGAAGTAGACGCACATCCTCATCGAACCATCCTTATTCTTCACAAACAAGATAGGAGCTCCCCAAGGAGACATACTCTGTCGTAAAACCTTTCTCCAGCAACTCACTAAGTTGTACCTTTAACTCCCTCAACTCAGCTGGTGCTAAACGATACGGAGCGTGCGAAATCGGAGCTGTACCAGGTACCAACTCAATGCTAAAGTCAATCTCCCTTCTAGGAGGAAAACCAAGAATCTCCTCAAACACATCGGATAAATCTCGAGCGATCGGGGTATCACCAAGCTCTATGCATGAAGAAAACGATGCATCCAAAGCATAGATCATGAATCCATAATTCTCCAACAACATAAGGCTAAACATTTCCATCGCAGAGACCAAAGGAATCTTCGATCGGGAATCATGGCCATAGAAGTCCCACTTCTCACCAGACTGGAGCCTAAAGCGCACAACGCCATGGAAACAATCCACGGCGGTCCTATAGTTAGACAACACGTCCATTTCCACAATACGGTCAAAATCCCACATCACTATCCTGATCATATTAGCTATCAAAACGTTCTCACCAAACCTAAGAACGCCATTCAACACAATCTCTTGGGAGTATAGGCTCGCGCCGGCAAGAGTCGCAACAGACACAACATCACACAAGGAAGTGGTATGAAAACCATGCTCAACCACAAATGCATCAGCAATAAACGAATGTGATGCTCCTGTATCAAACAATACACGAGCAGGAAAATAAAAAACATAGCAAGTACCTGCGATCACTCCTCCTAGCGTGCCCTCCGCTTGCTCCCTCGTCATGGCATTCACCTGAGCATGCTGGGGTCCTGAGAAATGAGGCTGGGGAGACTGTCCGAACGCGAAGGACCAGGCTACTGAAATGGCCTAAACTACGTCTCCCCTATCCTCTGCTACGAATCAGGAAAAGAATGACCTCGAGACGATCCGTCAGAACGACCCTGGGGTGGGGCTGCGGCGTGCTGAGATCCCGCCAAAGGCACACTCTCGCAAAGTGTCCATACTGCCCACAATTGTTACACGCACCCTGCACGCCAACACAATACGCCGTAGGATGCTTTCCTCCACACTGGCCACAAAACTCAGCCCTAGAACTACCGCTGCTAGAACTGTCCGAACCAGAAGAACTAGAACCCGACTTCTTCTTGAACCGATGACCACGAGGTCTAAACCTGTGGCGTCCAGGCTGCTGGGGTGGTTGGGATGACTGCGAAGACTGGAAAGATTTCACCCTCGGAACCATGGGACTGTTACCTTGCACCACTTGAGGCCTAACATGAGACCTACGGTTCTACAGTCCCTCCTCAATATCTATAGCCTTGTCCACCGCCTCCGCATAACTTGCCGGTGAACTCGCCAGCACCAAATAATACAATTTCTCATTCAGCCCCTCCAAGAAGTTGTTCCTCTTTGACCTCTCTTGTCCAGAAACATGCGAAACATACGCAAGAAGAGAAGAAAACCTCCTGGAATACTCTCCTACAGACAAAGTCCCCTGCACTAGGTTATCAAACTCTCTCTCCCTGGCGTTAACAAAGGATTCCAGAACGTACTCCTGACGAAAGGTGGTACAAAAACTGTTCCACGTGATCCCTACTCCAGTCTCCTCGAGAGTCCTCGAAGCGCCTCTCCACCAATGCTCAGCATTCCTCCTCAACTGAAACGTAGCCAAACTCAACCTACATTCGTCATCGTACCTCACACGATCAAATAGGCCGGTAATATGCTGCAACCAGGACTCCACATCGGAACTAGGCTCATCACCGTTAAACATCTGAGGGTTCATCCGCTGAAACCTCGCCATCACAAGTTCCATGTCGTTCACACGGGCTGCCAGCTCATCTACCTCAACCTCAACCTGACTAGCACGTCTACGAAGAGGAATACTACGCTGCATCTCATCGTTGTAACCCTCGGACTCTTCCGGAATCTGCCCTCTACCTCTACCCCTACGTCCAGGCGACATCTAAGAAGGCACTAAACAATAAGATCACACAGCAGCAAGTATATCACGTAGCAAATAAATCACATAGTCATGCACATGCAACAAGCAACATTGTGCCTAGACTCAAGTTTGATCAAAAGAAATTGAGCTTATCTATACCAAAAATGTGAGGCTCTCTGCCCACAATTAATCTTCTAATCTTAATCAATGGTTCTTAAGGTAAACTAAACAAGTTTAACAATTTAATCTGGTTTATACAAAAAAAAAACTTTTTTTTTATATCAGCAGAAGCGTATTAAATTCAGCAGACGCAGAATAAATTCAACTGGTAGCGCAAACTTGATTCGTGTATACACATGCTTCATAGTTCACTTCGGTTACAAGCTAAGTTCAAGCTAAGTTCCCTAGTATATGCGTCTATCTTATATACAAAACCAGAATTGAACAACCTAACATCAATTATTCAACTATCTAGATTATCAGCTGGCGTTGCGCCTTCCTGCTGCTGATCCAGCATCTAGATAATTAGCTCTCGCTACCCGTGGTTGCTCCCCCCCTAGTTTCTTCCTCCTGTTATCATGCACACATACAAAACACAACAACAGCCGGATAACTCCGGTGAGAATCATCTCAATATAATCAGCAGGTACACATAACAACAATAAATGCATAACAGTGTATCAACTGCAATTAAATGCAATGACATGAAATGATTCTAGTTCTTCTCTTTCATCTCCGAATTGATTCCATATCAGTTCGACGCCATCAAGATTCGTATCCGATCTTGACATGAATATTCATCTATCGAAACCATCTCCGGCTTCGAAAATCAGGCCAACTCAGTCCTGGGCATTAGAATCAATTCAATTCTCTTCAATATGCAAACTCATGCAAATATAAAAGATCCACTACCTGTGATGGATCGACACACACATAATTCAAGTTCTAAATCAAGAACAGTAATCATATATGTATGTGATTTCATCGGAATACTCAAGAAATATCATTCTCGAGTAATCTAGTTCCTGACTCTTCTGTCAGATTATACCTTTGTTTCTCTGCTCTCAAAATGCTTCAGTTAACGTTCTTACACTCTGTTCCTTGCTTCTGAAGATACTTGCAAGCTCAAAGGTCGATAACTGAAATTCAGATATTCCCAGCATTTCAAATTCAATCCTCTATATATACAATGCTCTCTGTACTTCTTGCAGCATTTCCAACGTATTCAATTCGAGTTCCACGTGTCATGCTGAGTATTCAATCGAGATATACTTCCACCGCTTCAAAGGTGGATAACGATAAACAGATTCCTCAACTGCTGTTCATCGTCCTCAGTCGCTATTTTCAGCAGACGCAAGAATCAGCTGTTGTAATAACCAGTCGCAACAACAGTAATCAATTCAGTCGCAACACTTCAAAGCTCAAAACGATGTCGTTATAACTAATTCCAACGACGTCGTTACATGTCATCAGCAGGCACTACTTCACACAAAAGAACCAGCTGCTGATCGCACATCAAAACGGTGTAGCATTGATCCCTCGACTGGATAACCAGCAGATACAAAAATCTCTCGACTGATTTCCAACTCCTCGTCTGGTTGCTAAACGACATCGTATCAAGACTCATAATCATAAGTTAAAACGCTGTCGTATTCTTTCAGCTGGAACGAATTTCCCCTCGACTGGTTTGAGCTAATAATCAAAACGACGACGTCTCACTTACGTCATTGTCAACCAGCAGATAAAATCAATAACCAGCAGATACACATCAATGATCAGCAGGTACATAAACCAGCAGATGCGTAAAACCTCTTGCTGCTGATTTCTAACAGTGACTAACACGTGGCGCTCTCTCATTGGCCCTTCTATTCGCGCGTTTGTTTCCAGCTGAACTCAACACCAATGTTTCAACTGAATCTCAAAATTTCCACCAGTCGCGAACTACAGTAACCTGCTGCTGATTTTATCAAATCGCTTCGTCTGGTTACGTCGACTGATTCTCACACTTCGCGATTTAACAATCTTTAGTTCATGCATTATCCAACACTTCCAGAAGAAATCCGAGCTCATAATCAAGCTTTATCAAATTCTTGAATGTCGAAATTACTCCCCTAATGATTCTGGGCATTACAATTGTTATTATGTTTCTAACAGTTTACGTGAGTGTGCAGGCTAAGTTAGATCAGATCAGAACAGATCCGAGCAGATCAGCTGAAGAATTTCAACACCAACAACTGAATCTCAAAATTTCCACCAGTCGCGAACTACAGTAACCTGCTGCTGATTTTATCAAATCGCTTCGCTTCGCCCTTCTATTCGCGCGTCTGTTTCCAGCTGACATCAACACTAATGCTTCAACTGAATTTTCCAAATTCCACCAGTCGCGAGCTACAGTAACCTGCTGCTGATTTTATCAAATCGCCTCGTCTGGTTACTTTGCTTGGTTCTTATACTTCGCGATTTAATCAATACACAGTTTTTGAGTCATCCAATACTTCCAGAAGAAATCCGAGCTTATAATCAAGCTTTATCAAATTCTTGAATGTCGAAATTACTCCCCTAATTCTCTTCTTAATGATTCTGGGCATTACATTTCTCCCCCTCTAAGATTCGAGTTCGTCCTCGAACTCATCAGCAGTCGCCATACAGATATATGAACATAAGGAGAAATTGATGCTGAATAATGGCTAACCTTATTGGAAGAGATACGGAAATCGTTGTTTTATATCATCTTCCACTTCCCAGGTTGCTTCTTCAATGCCATGTCGATTCCATTGAATCTTCACTAATGGAATCGTCTTCGTGCGAAGGTGTTTATCTTTTCGATCAAGAATCTGAATTGGTTGTTCAAAATAGCTCAAGGTTTCATCCAATTCAGCTTCTTCAGCAGGTATCACATGAGAAGTATCAGGCATATACTTCCTTAGCATAGATACATGAAAAACATCATGTATACCCGAAAGAGATGGAGGTAAAGCCAGTCGATATGCTAGATCACCTATCTTTTCCAGAATTTCATACGGACCAATGAATCTAGGAGACAATTTTCCCCGTTTTCCAAATCTAATTGTACCCTTGAAAGGAGAAATCTTCAAGAATACTTTGTCCCCTGCTTCAAAACTCAAAGGTCTTCGTCTGGTATTCGCATATTTGGCTTGCCTATGCTGTGCTGTTTGCATTCTCTGCTGAATCACTTTCACCTTCTCAGTCATTTTTCTAATCAAGTCTGGTCCTAGCTCAGGCACTTCGGAAACATCATCCCAATATAATGGTGAACGACACTTCCTTCCATACAATGCTTCGAATGGAGCCATTTCGATGCTTGCTTGATAACTATTGTTGTATGAAAATTCCACCAGCGGTAACGAATCTTGCCATGACATACCAAAATCCAATACTACTGCTCTAAGCATATCTTCAAGTGTTTGAATCGTCCTCTCAGATTGCCCATCAGTTTGAGGATGATAAGCAGTGCTTAGATGTAGTTTCGTACCCAGTGCTTGTTGTAAACTACTCCAAAAATGAGAAGTAAATCTGGGATCTCTATCGGACACAATGGATTTTGGTATCCCATGCAATCTCACTACTTCTTTAACATACAAATCTGCCATTTGATCATGTCGATAGGTCATTCGATAAGGAATAAAACACGCAGATTTTGTCAATCTATCGATAATCACCCAAATTGCATCACAACCTCTGGACGACTTTGGCAATTTCGTTACGAAGTCCATGGAGATATGATCCCATTTCCATTCAGGAATCGATAGACTCTGTAATAAACCAGCAGGTTTCTTTCTTTCCGCTTTTACCTGCTGACAATTCAAACATTTTGAAACAAATTCAGTCACATCAGTCTTCATTTGTTTCCACCAATACTGTTTCTTTAAATCATTGTACATCTTTCTGCCACCAGGGTGAATGCTGAATTTGCTTCTATGAGCTTCATTCAAAATCTGATCTTTCAACTCCTTAATATCTGGAATAACAAGTCTGTTATTTACATACAACACATCTTCGTTGTTAATGCGGTACTCAGATTGATGTCCTGCTTTCACCAGCTCAATCGATTTTTGGGTATTCAAATCTCTCTTCTGTGCTTCCTTAATTCGAATCAGCAGATCCGGTTCAGCACTGATAGCACAAATTCTCATTGGTTTTCTCTCCAATTCAAATTCATATCCAGAAATGCAGCAAGTTTCTATCAAATTGGACATTCCAATCGTAGTCAAAGATAGAGCGCAAATCTTTCTACTCAAAGCATCAGCTGCTACATTCGATTTTCCTGGGTAGTACTTGATTTCACAATCAAAATCTTTCAATAAATCCACCCATATTCTTTGCCTCATATTCAATTCTGACTGGGAAAACAGATACTTCAGGCTCTTATGATCCGAAAAGATTTCAAATTTCTCACCATACAAGTAATGTCGCCATATCTTCAGGGCAAACACGATAGCTGCTAATTCAAGATCATGAATTGGATAGCGAATTTCATGAGATTTGAGTTGTCTTGAAGCGTATGCAATCTCAACGGAAATTCCAGCTCCAGAGATAATATGGCCAAGAAAAACAACTCTTTGGAGCCAAAACTCACATTTTGACAACTTTGCATACAGCTTTTCATTTCTCAAAGTCTGCAACACCGTTCGAAGATGACTCGCATGATCATTCAAATTCTTTGAATAGATTAGAATATCATCAATAAATACAATCACAAAATCATCAAGATATCGTTGGAAGACTCGGTTCATTAAACTCATGAACACTGCTGGTGCATTAGTCAATCCAAAAGGCATAACTACAAATTCATAGTGACCATATCTTGTTCGAAAAGCAGTCTTTGATATGTCTTCATCTCTTACTCGCAATTGATGATATCCCGATCTCAAATCAATTTTTGAATACACTGTCGAACCTTGCAACTGGTCTAAATCATCTATTCGTGGCAAAGGATATTTATTCTTTACAGTTGCTTTGTTCAGTTGTCGGTAATCAATGCATAGCCTCATTGATCCATCTTTCTTTCGCACAAATAGTACTGGAGCACCCCAAGGAGAGACACTTGGTCGAATGTATCCTTTGGTGAGAAGATCCTCCAGCTGATCTTTCAATTCCTTAAGTTCAATTAATGCCATTCTATATGGTGCTTTCGATATTGGTTGTGTGCCTGGCATCAATTCAATGCTGAAGTCTACCTCTCGATATGGAGGTAATCCGGGGATCTCTTCAGGAAAAACATCAGCAAACTCGCATACTACTGGTATATCAACTAAATTCGGGCTATGTTTCTTTGTATCTATGGCATAAATCAGAAATCCCTCCGCTCCTTTCTGTAATAGTTTATTCATTGTAATGGCAGATATCAAAGGAATTCTGGCTCGTGATCCTTTACCATAGAATTTCCATTCATCAGTGTGCTCTGGTTTGAATCGAACCACTTTCTGGAAACAGTCCACTGTTGCTTTATACTTGGTTAGCATATCAATGCCCACGATACAATCAAAATCAGATAATCCAAGCACCACACAATCAATTACAATGGCATGACCCTCAAACTGTAATACACAATTCCTAATCGCTGTGATCGATACCATTCCCTTCCCCAGAGGTGAAGAAACCGATACTATTTCAGTTAACGGTTAAGCAGATAACTTATGTGATAATACAAAATGCTCGGAAATGAAGGTATGTGAGGCACCAGTATCAATTAAGACATACGCTGGAAAGTTGCACAAGTAGCAGTTACCTGAAATAACATCATCTGGGGCTGCCTGTGCTTGTTCTTCAGTCAATGCAAACACTTTTGCTTGTTGCTTAGGAGGTTGGCTCACTGTCTGGCTTCCTCCTTGTCGGTTTTGTTGCAGGTTTTGCGGTTGATACGATTGTACAGAGGACCTTTCGGTTGCAGGCATTGTTCTTGCTGCTGAGTTCTGGAAATTCCCAGAATTACGTTGAGGACATATTCTCGCAAAATGTCCCGACTGGTTACAAATACGACAGAGGCCAGATACTCCTCTGCATTCTTCTGTGGCATGTTTTCCTCCACATTTGGTACAGTATGCTCCAGCTTGTGGTCCTGCTTGCATTTGTTTAAATTCATTTGGGCTGGAAGAACTGCTAGTTCCAGATCGTTTAAATTGTTTCCCTTTTCCCTTAAAGAAATTTTTATTTTTCCCGCTACTGCTGCCTCCAGCATCAAAGCGTGGAGGTGGAATCTGTGGATTCTCTGCTGCTTTGGCTGCTGCTGGCACAAATTGTGCTCTCCGCTGCCTCAGCAATCCAGCTTCAGCTCCTTTTGCTCTATTCAACGCATCCGCAAAAGTATTGGGTCTTCCCGTATTTACTAAAGTAAAGACATCTGGATTCAATCCATTAATGAATTGATCCGCTTGAGCTTCATCGTTCATGGCAACATGTGGCGCAAATTTCAGCAAACGTGAACTTGGCAACATAATCCTCTATATTCAGCTGCCCTTGTCGCAAGTTCGCAAATTCCGCTCCTTTATCTTTTCTATAAGAGACTGGGAAGAACCTTTGATAGAAAGCTGTTCGGAATACTGTCCATGTAATCACAGTACCCTGATTTTCCAGTGCTTTCTTTGTTGCTATCCACCAACTTTTCCCAACACCATGCAATTGGTGTATAATCAATTTCACCCGACGTTCATCCGTATACTCGAGTGCTTCAAACAACTGCTCTATATCTTCTAACCAATTTTCGCAGTCAATAGCACTTTCGGTTCCTGTCAATGTTGGTGGTTTAAACGACTGAAATCGTTTTAACAAAGTCTCCATTGGAGTAGCAGCTGCATTCAAAATCTCAGTAGATGTACTGCCCTGTTCTGTCTGTCGATTCGTAATTCTTCGAGGAGGCATATCTAAGAAGCAAACAGACAGATTTATCATTTCTTATCAAACAATCACAAATCAATCTCAGTCCCTCCTCTGATTCGCATACATCAATGTACTGCTGCTCAAAAGATCAAGTGCTGATTCATACTTCACTCAATACATGCTGTTAATCACTTCCAACGCATGTACTTCTCATAGTTCTTCGGTATAGTCTTACCATTGATTCACAAGAATCATATAAGTTCAGAATAAATTCAACTGGTAGCGCAAACTTGATTCGTGTATACACATGCTTCATAGTTCACTTCGGTTACAAGCTAAGTTCAAGCTAAGTTCCCTAGTATATGCGTCTATCTTATATACAAAACCAGAATTGAGCAACCTAACATCAATTATTCAACTATCTAGATTATCAGCTGGCGTTGCGCCTTCCTGCTGCTGATCCAGCATCTAGATAATTAGCTCTCGCTACCCGTAGTTGCTTCCCCCCTAGTTTCTTCCTCTTGTTGTCATGCACACATACAAAACACAACAACAGCCGGATAACTCCGGTGAGAATCATCTCAATATAATCAGCAGGTACATATAACAACAATAAATGCATAACAGTGTATCAACTGCAATTAAATGCAATGACATGAAATGATTCTAGTTCTTCTCTTTCATCTCCGAATTGATTCCATATCAGTTCGACGCCATCAAGATTCGTATCCGATCTTGACATGAATATTCATCTATCGAAACCTTCTCCGGCTTCGAAAATCAGGCCAACTCAGTCCTGGGCATTAGAATCAATTCAATTCTCTTCAATATGCAAACTCATGCAAATAGAAAAGATCCACTACCTGTGATGGATCGACACACACATAACTCAAGTTCTAAATCAAGAACAATAATCATATATGTATGTGGTTTCAGCGGAATACTCAAGAAACAATCATTCTTGAGTAATCTAGTTCCTGACTCTTCTGTCAGATTATACCTTTGTTTCTCTGTTCTCAAAATGCTTCAGTTAACGTTCTTACACTCTGTTCCTTGCTTCTGAAGATACTTGCAAGCTCAAAGGTCGATAACTGAAATTCAGATATTCCCAGCATTTCAAATTCAATCCTCTATATATACAATGCTCTCTGTACTTCTTGCAGCATTTCCAACGTATTCAATTCGAGTTCCACGTGTCATGCTGAGTGTTCAAACAAGATATACTTCCACCGCTTCGAAGGTGGATAACGATAAACAGATTCCTCAACTGCTGTTCATCGTCCTCAGTCGCTATGTTCAGCAGACGCAAGAATCAGCTGTTGTAATAACCAGTCGCAACAACAGTAATCAATTCAGTCGCAACACTTCAAAGCTCAAAACGATGTCGTTATAACTAATTCCAACGACGTCGTTACATGTCATCAGCTGGTGCTACTTTACTCAAAAGAATCAGCTGCTGATCGCACATCAAAACGGTGTCGCATTGAGCCTTCGACTGGATAATCAGCAGATTGCAAATTTCAGCAAACTCGTGAACTTGGCAACATAATCCTCTATATTCAGCTGCCCTTGTCGCAAGTTCGCAAATTCCGCTCCTTTATCTTTTCTATAAGAGACTGGGAAGAATCGTTGATAGAAAGCTGTTCGGAATACTGTCCATGTAATCACAGTACCCTGATTTTCCAGTGCTTTCTTTGTTGCTATCCACCAACTTTTCCCAACACCATGCAATTGGTGTATAATCAATTTCACCCGACGTTCATCCGTATACTCGAGTGCTTCAAACAACTGCTCTATATCTTCTAACCAATTTTCGCAGTCAATAGCACTTTCGGTTCCTGTCAATGTTGGTGGTTTAAACGACTGAAATCTTTTCAATAAAGTTTCCATTGGAGTAGCAGCTGCATTCAAAATCTCAGTAGATGTACTGCCCTGTTCTGTCTGTCGATTCGTAATTATTCGAGGAGGCATATCTACGAAGCAAACAGATGGTTTATTATTTCTCATCAAACAAGAACAAATCAATTTCAGTCCCTCCTCTGATTATCATACATCAATGTACTGCTGCTCAACAGATCAAGTGCTGATTCATACTTCACTCAATACATGCTGCTAATCACTTCCAACGCATGTAGTTCTCATAGTTCTTCGGTATAGTCTTACCATTGATTCACAAGAATCATATAAGTTCAAAAGCAGTAAAACATATACCACACAAGCATGCAATTCATTATAGGGAAAAACTTGATCTACCCCACTCATCTCGTTCAAAAAATCTCACTATTATAGTAACAACCTGCTCTGATACCACCTGTTGTGAGGCTCTCTGCCCACAATTAATCTTCTAATCTTAATCAATGGTTCTTAAGGTAAACTAAACAAGTTTAACAATTTAATCTGGTTTATACAAAAAAAAAATTTTTTTTATATCAGCAGAAGCGTATTAAATTCAGCAGACGCAGAATAAATTCAACTGGTAGCGCAAACTTGATTAGTGTATACACATGCTTCATAGTTCACTTCGGTTACAAGCTAAGTTCAAGCTAAGTTCCCTAGTATATGCGTATATCTTATATACAAAACCAGAATTGAACAACCTAACATCAATTATTCAACTATCTAGATTATCAGCTGGCGTTGCGCCTTCCTGCTGCTGATCCAGCATCTAGATAATTAGCTCTCGCTACCCGTGGTTGCTCCCCCCCTAGTTTCTTCCTCCTGTTGTCATGCACACATACAAAACACAACAACAGCCGGATAACTCCAGTGAGAATCATCTCAATATAATCAGCAGGTACACATAACAACAATAAATGCAT
>KQ998954.1:15882-29172 GCA_001598015.1 Dorcoceras hygrometricum
ACAAAACCAAAAAAAAATTAGCCGTCGCAATGATGCCGGGAAGTTCGCCGGATGGCGGCCGCACGGCGGCGGCCATCGCCAACTTAGCATGCGGCGCATGGCCGCACGCCGCCGCGCCAAGCGCGGCGCTTCCTCGCAGCATCGTGCGCCAACCGTGGCGGGAGAGCGGCCGGCGGCGGGCGCCCCCCGCCAACATAGCGTGCGGCGCATGGCCGCACGCCGCCGCGCCAAGCGCGGCGCTTCCTCGCAGCATCGTGCGCCAACCGTGGCGCACATCAGGCCGACCACCATGCAACATCTTGCGCGTGGCCGCTGGCCACGGCTAGCTCTTCGTCGCGAACCATGCGCGAAGCGGCGCACAGCCATGGCGCAACAATTGCGCAAGGCTGCTGGATCATCGGCCGGCCATCGCGAGGAGACGGCGCCCAGCCTTCGGCCGATGTGCACGGCCAGCACGCAACGAGGTGCGCGCGGCTGCTTGCCACGGCCGGCCACCATGCCCGACCAGCGCGCATGGTGTCGCGCGCGCGATGGGCCGCCGCGCGAGGCGGCAGCCGGCCGATCGAAATTTTTTTTTTGTTTTCGTTGATTTCAAAACTCAAGATCTGATGCAATATGGCAACAATTGTATTGATCAGATCCGAGCCTTGGCTCTGATACCACTGTTGGGATCCGTGGCGGATCCGGATCCCGTCTCCCGGCGAGGCAGCGGAAGAATAAAATTAGGCCGGGAAACGTTCAATACAATCCAAAACAATGACACAATATGAACCATTCATAGGGTGTTTAGGCAGTTACCTTGCTGGCGTCTAGGCGCCTGGCTCCGACCAGTTTCACGAGGAAACCGGCACTTCACGGTAGGTGGCGGTAGATTACGTCAATCAGGTCCACGACCGGAAGGGAGACTACTTCGTCAGCCTGCACTAGAAGGCCTGACGAGATCGGCACGGACGGAAACTCCTCGAAAAGTTGGCCGGAACAAATTCCGGCGAGGGGCGGCGGCGGCGGCGGCGATTTGGGAGAGGAGGGAGGCGTGTGCTTTTAGGGTTAGGGTTAAGTGTAATCAAGAGTCAAGTCTTTTGATTAAAGCCTCTAAGTCTATTTAAATAGACTAGTGATAGACTTGGACCGGCCCAACGGGCCCGGGTCCAACGTATGAACATTCGGTTCATCCCTATCACCGTGACTTCATCATAACTCCGATCACCGATCAGATCGGACCGATCGACTCAGTTTCCAAAATTGAATACTATGATCTGAAAAACCCTTTTTCAGAACCCCAGTGCAAAATGACCGTTTTGCCCCTCAACAGCGGGAAATCACGATTTGACCCCTGTTGACTTTTAGGAAGTGGCACTCCCCAAAATCCTCTTCCCATACTCAACACATTGAGCTCGGTTTCCGTGCAGGAATCTCGAATCCAGTACTTGTGTGACCCTCAATGGTTCAGGGATACAGCTAGCCGTGGGCCCACAACCATTGTGGCTCCGGAATCATAATTCCGGACTTGCCCATCGGATCATGGTAAGAGTGTCTAGCAACATCGCCCCATGATCCCCTAGGTATCACTGATAGTGCCTGCAAGAACCAGTTTCAATCCATATATCCCGATCAGATCAACGACCATTGGTAAATCGAGAGTCGCTAAAGATCCGATAGCTATGCATACATCTTGGAGATCGAATAGTGACATCGCGAGTGTAACTAGGTAAACCCATATACCTAAAACACTTCTAGTACTCTGGCCAGAGATTTATACACTATTATCCCCTCAGATAGCATAGGATATCCACGCATGTCTGCGAGCGGTGAATCCTCGACAACGATGCATCGACTCCTACATGCATCGGGGTCTCACCCAATCCCGCCGCCTAATTACCCCAAGTGAGTCGGCAAACGAGTCAAAGTGAGACGCCTATCATGTAGAGTCTCAATGACGTTTCGAGTCGTGAGGACTAATCAGTACAACCAAGACCTCGGACTTATCCACTCGACAAATGGTAACCACTTGGAAAGTCCCAACGAGGATAGTTCGATAGATCACCAGGTCACTATCTATCTGCATGCTCAGAACATCACAATGTTCCCTACCAATGAAACATGGTACTTTGCATCGCAGATACTAGTCTCGAGCTCGGGCGGCCTTATCCTTATTTTGACTGCCCAATCGACTAGGAACTAATTCAGAATACACAATGACTATTAGATGTGTTTCATGATAGCCGTCATACCCACTATCACATCTAACATACACTATAGCGCATTCTAGGTCTTTACTCAACGTAATTGTTAATCATCATACAACACAATGAAAGTAAAGAATGCCATAAACAAATGCGAATATCATATATAAAGATCGTTTCATACAAGAGTATATGAACCCACACGCCACAAGTTGGCTAGTTGGGCATCTACTATAACAGTTTCTTTCCTCATGCATAGCATCTGCATTTTATTCATCTGTTTACTGCTGTTTATAGTTGCTCTCCGTACTGGGGTTTGACCCCATGTCCCTCTGGGGCTTGGTTGTTTTCCTTGTTGTGTTGTTTTCAGGAAACCCAGGTTTTACAGCTGGTCGTGGTTTTAGTCGAGCTGGTGGTGCCCCAGGAGGTGGTTAGAGTATCCCAGTGGCGTATAGCATATTTATATGTATCGGTCCAGTTAGCCGGGGAGATGCCCTGTGCTTCGTTGGTGTATTTTACTGTTTGAGTCTGATACTTGTTTTATGCTATACTGTTATTGTTGTGATGATTTTCGTAAACTGGGATTCTATTTTAAGTATCGTGCTATTTTAAATTATATTGTTTTAAACTCGTCAGGCCAAAAGCGAAAATTTACCCGCTTTTTGATAGCTTCCGCATGTGTTTTGGTGTTTTTACTTCGTTTAGAGCACGAGGCCTGACACGATCTGGTTCGCAATACAAATACTCAGCACTAAGCTGGTTTCGCTAATAGCACTTCGACACTCTCTGTTTAAGATTTACAAATTGAGCTTAACACTACAGAGTGTGTGTGTAGAAGAGTATGTGACACAAAGTTGAATAAGTCGATCTGTGCTTGTGTCACTTGTGGCAAGCGGTTCAAGATGAACTATGCTTTTGCTTGTGAGGGCTGGTTATCTTGTAAGTTCGATTGATATTGTTGTGTTTCATAACCCCTTCACAACTGTTCTTCTCTTCTATATATACCTTTTTGATATCCAAATTGAATTGTCCACGGCGCCTTAAATGTCTGTACGATGAACATTGCCCTTTTTAGCAACTCTGCGTCGTCTTCAGTTTGTACCGTATCTCTGCGTATCTGGTTTTAGCTCAAAGTAGTTCCAGCGACTACACATCACTGCAGAGATGTCAAATGTTTCAAATAAAGTTGTACGTAGAGTCAAACATTCCAAAATTCAATTTGCTAAGTTGCCTCTAACTTAGCTGGTCTCTCTGGTTTCTGAATATTGAACTGCTTTTCTTGATCGGATTCTTAGTTGGATCAAAGCCATACTGCTCTTGTCTCTGTTTTATACTAATTTGAATATTAATCCTTGTATACTCATATCCTGAGCTTCATACCACTTGTAAAGTCAATCTGCTTTGAATTGGTTCTCTGAACTGGTCTTTTAGCTGGTTACTCATCACTCCAACTGGTATGTTATATGCGATTTGATCTCATGTCTGTAAATCACTGTTTTGCTGCTCTTTAATTCAGTGTTATTTGCTCTTAGAATTTTCTCAAATAAACTGCCCTTATCCGGTTAAGCATCTTTATCTGCTTGACCTAGTACCCAGCTGATTTGTCCTAAACCAGCACACCTTAATATTCTGGGCTGGTTTGATCCTAACCAGCTTGACCAAATTTCCTTTGCTGGTTTATCCTCAACCAGCGTACCTGAATGCTCTGAGCTGGTTTTTCCTTGACCAGCTTGACTCTGCTCCGATCTGATTTCTACGTCCAACGTAGTAAGCTTTGTCCAGATCTTGCCACTTTGATCTGATTGATCTCTTTTATATATTTCATTTTTCGTCTATTTTTCATCACCAAAACTTCTGAAATTTATCCTAACACAGTGTAATGTAACTTTATTTCACTGTATATTTTTTATATCGAAAATGTATATTGTACAGTGTACTTTTAATCTCATTCAATTTCAAATTAAAATTTAAGTTTTCTTTAATTGACACTTCAAATATATGAAACGCCAAGAAATGAATTTTATTTATGATCAATTATCTTAGTAATTATAATTATTAATATTAATATTTTTCTATAGTTATTAATTAATATTATTATTAATTGATTGCTAGTTTCTATATAAACATTGTATTTTGGTTGTGGTTTATACATTATGTGATTTGTATCAGACTCAAACATGGTTTATATAGAACTACATATAACGCTTATAATACTAAAATGATTTTGGAACCAATGAAAAACTTTTAATGCTCTTTAAAATTTCAAGGTAGTTAGATTTAAATTTTGAATTTGAACATAATGTAAAAATTTAGAGTTAATGTTAGTGAGTTAATTGATTTGCCTCGAAATTATGGATGAGACAGTGTTATGTAACTATATTTAGTAGTAGTTATGTTTTTATATTGATAATGTATATATTACAGTGTAAATTCTAATCACATTCAAATTTCAAATTTAAAATTATGTTATATTTAATTGACACATCAATAATCTCTTTTGAAATTAATGTCTGAAGTATATGAGATCATATCTGTCATGGATTTGACACTTCAAATATATGAGACGTTGGGAAATGAAAAATTTTCATTTATGATCAAAATTTTTATTATTAATTATAAATATTAATATTAATATTAATAGTCGTGAATTAATTATTTTATTAATTGATTGCTAATTTCTATAAATATTTTATAGTTGCTAATAAATGTTATTATTATTAATTAATTTACCTCGAGATTGTAGATTTGAGGCAGTGTTATCTAACTGTATTTAGTAGTATTTTTTTATATTAATAATATATATATTAAATTGTAAGTCCAATCTCATTCAAAATTCAGATTAAAAATGATGCTATCTTTAATTGACACATTAATAATCTCTCTTGAAAATTAACATGTCAAGTATATGAGTTTAATAATTATTTTGAAACTGACAATTTAGATATATGAGGTGTTGGGAAATCAGCTTTTCTTTATGATTAAAATTTTTATTAGTAATTATAAATATTAATTTTTTTTATAGTTATAATTAATGTTATTATTAATTAATTGCTAGTTTCTAAAAATACTTTTGTAGTTGTTAATTAATGCTCATTACTTTTTATTATAATGTTTCATATACTATTTTTAGAAATAAATTTTAGGTGGGAAAATAAAAACTTCTATTTGTGGCAGACAACTCTACTTTTATATATATATATAGATTTTGTAAGGTTTCGTTGTGATCCCTAAAGTCAACGAGGACGGCCGCCGTGCCGTCGCCAACCTCGCTTGTTCTTGTTGTCGCTGTGTTAGGATCAAAAATACGACTCGGGAGTTCAGAGGGGGATGGGAGGTTGAATGAACTTCTTTGCTAATTTTTCGTGAAAATTGTTTTAAAAAGATTTTACAGCTCTTCGCTAACCTCTACGCTGAGTTACAGCTTGGAGGATCTCAGTGTTAAACTGTTTTCACGTGTAACAAAAATGTTTGTGCGGAAATAACACGATTAAACAGTGAACAGATTGAAAATATAAACTGAAAGCTTAATGCAGTAAATAAAGGGATAAAATTTATTTCTGAAAGTTCAAAGCTTAAACTCCTACGTCTACCCTTCTTCCAAACTGGAAGGATTTCCACTAGAAGATTTGATTATTACAACACTTGTAACAACCCAGTACGACAGCCAGCAGCTACAAGAACTCCTAGCAATCTCACAACAAAAACATACTCGCAATCTATTCTGGAATACAAGATACAGATCTAAGCTGGTTTGGCTATTCTAGCTCTCTCACGATCTGTTTTTGATATACAAAGAAAACTTAACACTACAGAGTGAGGTTACAATATTTGTGTGACACAAAGAATTGATAACAATAAGCTGCGAGTGTGTCACTTTTTGTGTGAGCTGGTTTGAGAAAATGTGAACTCTGTTTTCTGTTCTCACTTGTACGTTGTTCACGTTGCTTGTATTCACAATACTTGAGTTGTTCTGCTTGTGTTCACAATACTTGAGTTGTTGTTCGTGTACTCAAACTGATCTGCTTCTCCAATTTATATTCTTTGGATCAACGGTAATAAATGTTACCAATAGACACATCGTATAGATCCAAAGTGAGATGTCTGCGGCGTATTTAATGCTTGTATTGTTCACATACATCTTCATTAAATGCTTTCCTCTTTTAGCATACACTTCGCCGTACTTAGTTGAAAAGCAAATCTTTGTATATCTGTAATATGTTCCAACGACTACAAAGAGATCCTTAGAAGTCAACACATCAAATCAAGTTGTACGAAACCTCAAAACAATCTAAAATCCTTCTAGCTAAGTTTTCTTTACTCAGCTGGGCTCCTATCTGGTCGCTGTGTTGAACTGCTCTAATATGGTCTAAGGTGATCTGGTCTCTTTGTACTGTATTGTTCCAGATTGTAGTCCTTGTTCACTTCTGCCTTCTTATAGAAACAAAAGCCTTCCTGATAGCATCCATCTATTCTAAAAGAACCTGACTAAATCTGTTTTGTACTTGCGAGCTGGTTTGTCCACAACCATCTTGGTTAAAATGCCTGTGCTGGTTTGTCCTTAACCAGCTTAGATAAAATCTCTTAGCTGGTTTGTCCTTAACCACCTTAGCTCCGTTCTAAAATCTCTTAGCTGGTTTGTCCTTAACCAGCTTAGCTAAGTTCTAGAGTTCCTGAGCTGGTTTGTCTTTAATCAGCTTAGCTCTGATCCGGTTTGAGTAATCAAACAGTAAGCTCCATCTTCATTTGGTTAGTAATTCCTTGAGATGATTTGTTAATCTCTTTTTGTAATCACGAAAAATTAAAATTCTCCATCAATTTACTCCTTTTTGTGATGACAAAACTTGAGCAGAAAAAAAGATTTAGTAATTTGTAAACTTTTTACAAAAACAATCAACTAAACAAGAACCACAAGTCTAAGACCCTAAGTCTAGCAACCGTCTCTTTTTGCTTCTTTCTCCTTCCCCCCTTTTGGCATCACTTAGCTCCTTCAGGTGATTGACCAATTCAGCCAGTTGTAACTTGACCAAGGCCATTTCACTAGCAAACTGCTGTTGGCTTTATGTAAATTGACAAACAAGATTGGCTTCCAATGCCGTCTGAGAAGTATTGATGCTGGTCACTACCTCATCCATATTCTTGTAAAAAGCTCGCCTGAAAATGTTAGAGTTGTATTTCATATACGTTTGATCATCCCTCATCATATTAACCATGGATTCCAGGGATGTAACGACTCTCTTCACCGATTTAAGTTCAGATACAACATCAAAATCCGTCGAGGTACTTGAAAAATTAACGGGCTGTGGATGAGCTTGGGAAAAGTCTTGTTCTCCTTCTGTATAAACTCTCTGTGCTATATAATTTACAAGTTGTTACCGAAATAATTGGGACCCTGACGATCCTCATTATTACCAACTGAATCGGAATAATGAACGAAAAAACTTGAATCTCTTGGATGGATGGGATAGAGCCTGCTTGCCCCGCCTCTTGAGCTTGTTGATCCTCCTCTTGAGCCTGATGCTCCAAATAATCTACGGCCTCAACTTCTTCCATAGGATGTACCACTGGAGGAAGCTCCTCAACTGTAATATGCTCATGAGCCTGTTGCTCAATCATCGTCATCTCTTCTTCCTGAGCTGGTTCCTCGTGAGTCTGGTGCTCAATCGCGAGAACCCATTGCCCCTCTTTCTCCTGAGCTGTTACAATGTTCCTTGCTTTGACACTATGTGCGCCTCAGCCCGTAATTTCAGGAATCTCTTTTGTATAATAATACCCTGTAGTTGAGGATTCTGGAAATAGAAGGGGTAGAACAGCTTGAAAACGCTAACTGGTGCTGCTTTGTGATCTGCTTAATCTCGCGTTCTAAGAAACTTATGCACATGTGATCATAATTTGCAGACGATGCAGCTGTATCAAATTCAGCTTGGTGCTTATCTACCGCCTCTTGCAACTCATTCTCATACAAACTACATTGCACCAACATCCTCCGCTTCAATAATTCAGATACCCGCTCTGTCTCAGCCCATGACAAAAATTTATCTTCTACTTTGGCTAAACTGGTAATGGGCGTCATCGACGTTATTGTGTTGAGCCTCACCTCAGTTCGGAAGCATGCCCATTCATCATATGAAGACATTTTTTAGTACACAGCTTCCCAAGACGATTGATGTTAGAGTAGATGCCCAACTAGCCAACTTGTGGCGTGTGGGTTTATAGACTCTTGTATATGACAATCTTTATATATGATATTCGCATTTATTTATATGGCATTCTTTACATTCATTGTGTTGTATAATGATTAACAATTACGTTGAGTAAAGACCTAGAATGCACTATAGTGTATGTTAGATGTGATAGTGGGTATGACGGCTATCATGAAACACATCTAATAGTCAATGTGTATTCTGAACAAGTTTCTAGTCGATTGGGCCGTCAAAATGAGGATAAGGCCGCCCGAGCTCGAGACTAATATCTGCGATGCGAAGTACCATGTTTCATTGGTAGGGAACATTGTGATGTTCTGAGCATGCAGATAGATAATGACCTAGTGATCTATCGAACTACCCTCGTTCGGACTTTTCAAGTGGTTACCATTTGTCGAGTGGATAAGTCCGAGGTCTTGGTTGTACTGATTAGTCCTCAAGACTCGAAACGTCATTGAGACTCTACATGATAGGCATCTCACTTTGACTCGTTTGCCGACTCACTTGGGGTCATTAGGCGGCGGGATTCGGTGAGACCCCGATACATGTAGGAGTCGATGCATCGTTGTCGAGGATTCACCGCTCGCAGACATGCGTGGATATCCTATGTTATCTGAGGAGACGATAGTGTATAAATCTCTGGCCAGAGTACTAGAAGTGTTTTAGGTAAATGAGGCACTATCAGTGATACCTAGGGGATCATGGGGCGATGTTGCTAGACGCTCTTACCATGATCCGATGGGCAAGTCCGGAATTGTGATTCCGGAGCAACAATGGTTGTGGGCCCACGGCTAGCTGTATCCCTGAACCATTGAGGGTCACACAAGTACTGGATTCGAGATTCCCGCACGGATACTGAGCTCAATGTGTTGAGCATGGGAAGAGGATTTTGGGGAGTGCGACTTCCTAAAAGTCAACAAGGGTCAAATCGTGATTTCCCGCTGTTGAGGGGCAATACGGTCATTTTGCACTGGGGTTCTGAAAAATGGTTTTTCAGATCATAGTATTCAGTTTTGGAAACTGAGTCGATTGGTCCGATCTGATCGGCGATCGGAGTTACGATGAAGTCACGGTGATAGGGATGAACCGAATGTTCATTCGTTGGACCCGGGCCCGTTGGGCCGGTCCAAGTCCATCACTAATCTACTTAAGGTAGACTAGGGCTTCATAACTTATAACATTACAACTAATGCAACCCTAACCCTAGCTCTAAAAGGCCACCGCCCCCTCCTCTCTAAAAAGCCGCCGCCGCCCCTCGCCGGAATTTGTTCCGACCAACTTTTCGAGGAGAATCCGTCCGTGCTGATCTCGTTAGGCCTTCTAGTGCAGGCTGACGAAGGAGTCTCCCTTCCGGTCGTGGACCTGATTGACGAATCTACCGCCGCCTACCGTGAAGAGCCGGCGTTCTTGTAATTCCGGTTGGAGCCAGGCACGAGTTGCCAGCAAGGTAATCAACGAAAACACCCTATGAATGGTTCGTATTGTGTTTGAATTTTATTGTATTGAACGTTTCCCAGCCTAATTTTATTCTCCGCTGCCTCACCGGGAGACGGGATCCGAATCCGCCACGGTTCCCCAACAATTGAATCACCAATAAACAATGCTCCTTGACTAGGTTTGGCCGGGAAAATGCTTCCAGTATTTCCTTGCCCTTAGCGGCGGGATCAATCTTTGGTAGGAAGTGGGTTGCCCAGTTGATCTCTAGAACACAGGGGCAAACACCATCAAAATCCCATAAGTAGTAGATTGTTGGGTAGGTTGTTTAGAATCTAGCCTAACTACCAGAGAAAACTCTTTGGATGCGGCCTTTTCTTCCACAGCTGGAACAGATTTTACCAGCTTAGGCCTCTTTGTCCTTAGCTTCTTCTTTTTCTCCGGCAGAGGCAGAGACACAGTTGATTCAGAATCAGATGGAGCAAGAATTAGTTTCCGTTTAACAACAGCTCCACCTGTTCTTGGACCGGCTATCGTCGCCAGAGGACGCTTGTCTCGTCTGAGCTAGTCTCAGATTTGGACTTGTCTGGAGTAGCTGAGCTCACAGCTACCTTCTTTGTCCTCAAAATCTCCTTCTTTTTCTTCTCCACCTTCTCCTTCTTCAACTCAACAACTGCCTTATCCCCAGATGTTTTTCTCCCCTCACCAGCTTGAGGAGTAGCTTGATTCTTCTTCATGTAAGTGAGAACCGACTTATGGTTCAACACTTTAAGGGGATGTAGAGCCACGGACTCCCCAAGGTCTGCTTTTACCAATTTCTCCAATAGAATGCTGAGCGGCACGACGTAGCCCTGATATTGCTTGCCAGGCGTAGATACCATGGCAACTAGAGTTTTGAAAAGCACGTGCGCCTAGTTCACCTTTATCCCAACGCTTATCGCCACCATAATCTCAAACTTTTCCATCGTCACCACATCAAAAGATCCAGCTTTGGCCGACAGAGATTTTTCCACTATGTCGTGCAACAATCTATACTCAACCTTCATGTCTTTATTCTTGTTGAAAGACTTGAAGGGAACATTTGAGGCTTAAAACAACACCTTCATATCAACCACTGCCTTGGGTGGAAGCCACAAAAAACTCACCATCCACTCCGTTAGAAGTTGGAAAGACTAAGCAAAAACGTCCATTGTTATTACCAACTTCCAGTTCGCCAGAAATCACAGAAGCGTTGGTGAAAAACTGAGATAGCGCCTCGTCAACACCGAACTGAAAACCCCCAAAAATCCTCGAAGACCAATTTCTCTAGGCTTCTAAACATACGGATCATTCCGTATCCTCCATGCTGAGCACGGAATCAAAGTTACTGCAAAGAGTTGACAATGAAGGAAGCCATCTAAAAGTTGGAAGTGTTGGTGGATTTGAGAGTAAATAAATATTGAGAGAAAGATTGCGATACAAAAGCTTGAATGCTAGAGCTTTTTAAATAGCGTACCGAGAGAAGAGAAAAGTAAGGATTTAATATGTACTAACTATGAGAGAGAAAGGTTTAAGTGGACACGTGACAACTTGTGATTAAAAGACATTTGAAATTCTTACAGGATGATAGTCCCGAAAATAGGATCAATGTGGTTCGAAATAGCTGCAAGAGTTCAGAAGGGGGGGTTGAATGAACTCTTGATATTTTAAATTTTTAGAAACCTTTAAAATAATTTTTACAAGCACCGCTTAACTTAAGTCCGAGTTACCAGACTTAAGGTATCTCAGTTTTAAAAGCTGATTTCACGGTTAACAAAAATTGTGCGGAAAGAAACCGATTAATCAGTGAACAGATTAAATAATAAATAATGCGTAATGTAAAAGCAAGGGATCAGAGTTTGTTTGTGGAAGTTCGGATATAAATATCCTACGTCTCTCCTTCTTCCTTTTCAGGAAGGTTTCACTTGAAGATTTGATTTGTACAGGCCTTCTGCACACACCCGATCACCGAGCCTCGCTCAAGGTGAACTCCTAGCAACACCACAATTAACGCAGTCGCAGCTGCTGGTTTACAACACAATATTTTCTCAAACGGCTTTTAAGATAGCACGTTTGTTACAGACTCAAATGGATATAACAATGAGATACAATGCTATTGAGACTGTATATTCTCTGGTTTCTAAGCAATGAAACTTGATTCAAGAATTGAACCAGAGAATGACTCGAAGGTTTATCTATGAAGATCAGTGGTTGTTTTCTTCGAGTGTTTGGGCTTCTGAGAATGATGGCTTCAAAATGCAAAGAGTTCGTAAATTTGACAGATTAACAGTAGTAGCAATGGCAAAGATTTTTTCTTCAATTTAAATCTTCTGCTATTTATACTCTTTGCTCAACGGTCGATTAATTCTATTAAGGAATAAAATCCCTTTTGAATTTCTGAAAATCGTACGCCGTCAATTCTGCTCCACTACATGGTAAATCGCATATCTTCAGATGCAAAACTATAATTTCCATATATGTGCAATCCCATTGTAACGACCTCTGCAAATATGTACTATTTGCCCAAAAATAGTGTGAGACCTGATTTTGTATTAAGGATTAATTGTGGAAATTAATCGATTGATTAAGAGATTATGTGGGTTTGATCTCTGTTTTGAAGTTTGAGTTGCTTTTTCGGGTCGATTTCACTCCTTAGAACAATTCCGGAGATTTTCGATTTTTTTTGAGTTTAGAGGCACCTGCTGATAACAGCTCTGATGACGTCATGCCTTAGTTGGGTTTCGAAGCTGCTGACGTAAACATTGCTGCTGGCAGCTTATCGCGTTTTGTATCGCGGGGAAGTTATACGTTGTCGTTTTGATGTGTGCTTGGGCTGTCAGCAGTTGGTTGTTAGCGTAGCGTTGTGAGAAGAGCTGGTGATAGCAACGCTGACGTGGATTCAGCAAGAGCGCGCTATAGGATATCGAAACGATGGCGTTTTGGTGAAGTAGCAGCTGGGTGATATCTGTTAGCAGCTGGTTCCTGTAGCGAATGCAATACGCCACCGTTTAGATTAGTTGAAGCGACGACGTTTTGGTATTTATAGATCAGCTGCTGGTTTTGTTAACGCTTTTAGTATTAGCGCTCAGCTGCTGGAAGCTTAGTTGGTGTGTTCTATGCGACGCCGTTTCATTTAGTTGGAACGCTGCGTTTTGGAGTTGCGCGTGCGATCAGCAGCAAGAATCTTTGCTATTCGTTGACTCTAATCAGCAGATGGTTTGAGAGACCAGCTGAGCGACGACGTTTTGGTATTTATAGATCAGCTGCTGGTTTTGTTAACGCTTTTAGTATTAGCGCTCAGCTGCTGGAAGCTTAGTTGGTGTGTTCTATGCGACGCCGTTTCATTTAGTTGGAACGCTGCGTTTTGGAGTTGCGCGTGCGATCAGCAGCAAGAATCTTTGCTTTTCGTTGACTATAATCAGCAGATGGTTTGAGAGACCAGCTGATGGTAGCTC
>KQ998954.1:41039-62968 GCA_001598015.1 Dorcoceras hygrometricum
TTAAAAGGCGTTCGCTATTGTTGCTGCTGGAAGCAGCAGGTTCGTTATGAAGAGATGTGTCTGCTGAATTGTTGTTCCTGTTGATTTGAGATTTCGTTGCATCTGCTGATTTTTGTCGGTGGGTTGTTTTGAAGATTTCAGCAGAGGCGGGGTTTATATATTTAAAGACTTGGTCTTTGAGTTGAGCTACAAGAATCCCACACTTAGAATATTTTTCCACTTTCGTTCTTCGTTTCGAACCCTAGCACTGTTCACCGTTGATTTTATCCGGTGATTCTCGCCGTCTCCGGTGGGTGTTTTGCTCGTGCGAGGTAGCGTTGGACTCCTCTCGAGAAGCTCTTTCGTTTCGTACCAATTGTAGGAGCTGTCGTTGGCTAGTGGAAGAACGCGAAGTTACTGCCGTTCGAAGTATCGTGTCGACCGGGTAGAGCTACGTTCTGGTTTTGGTGAGAACTTGTTTCTAGCCATAGTTTAAGCTTTTTGTTGAGTTATGCTGATGAATTCGTGACTGGTGTGAGTGGTAACTCCCAGCAGTGTTCTGTGTACTATCCCGTAGGATTTATTGTGTGCGCTGTGTGTTTAGCAGGGTTTTATTAGAGTCTTCGGGATCTCTTTCAGTGGTAATTGTAATTCAGCAAGTCAAGGTACGGATTTGAGCTTATAAATTCCAGTATGGTGATGGCTTGGATATTTGCGAGATGGCTATCTGTTGGCTGCCCTGTGTTGTTGCCTGCTGGGGCTATGTTTTGGGTTGCTGTGTGTTATATGGTGTATGCTGCTGGTTTGGTTATTGTTGTGCATATGTTGATATGTTCACATTCTTTCTGCATATGCATACATGCATTTGCCTCCCTTTTCAGCCATTGTTTCCGTCTTGTTGCTATGTTTTCTTACCAGGATGCGAGGGCGAGCGGCGATACCGCACTCTCATTCCCCTGCTGGGTTGAATTAGCCCCTATGCGCCGAGTGGCTAACTACCACAGTTCATAGGTTGAGCAACAGCAAGGGAGTTGTTTATTTCATCTGGTACTCGAGTGTTGTGTCCTGGCGAGTGGCTAACTACCACAATGGGAACACCCCCTGTGGCCACTATTTTGGTAGATCCCGTTGAACTGTTGATTCCCTTCTCATGCATAGCATCTGCATTTTATTCTTGCTGTCATTTGCTGTTTTATGTTGCTCTCCGTACTGGGGTTTAACCCCATGTCCCTCCGGGGCTTGGTTGTTCTTTGTTGCTTTGTTTTCAGGAAACCCAGGTTCTACAGCTGGTCGTGGGTTTAACCCAGCTGGTGGTGCCCCAGGAGGTGGCTAGCGTGTCCCAGTTGCATATAGCATACTTATATATATGTATCGGTTAGCCAGGGAGATGCCCTGTACTTTGTTGTTGTACTCGTAGAGGAGTCTGATACATGTTTGGACTTATGTATGCTTTATTGTTGGTTGTTTTATGAATTGGGAAACTTATTTTAAGTATTGTTGTATTTTAAATTATATGTTTAAACCGTCGGGCCTAAAAGCGAAAATTTTACCCACTTTTTGTTAGCTTCCGCATGTGTTTATCTGTTGTGATCACAAGGCCTGACACTCGTAGAGGAGTCTGATACATGTTTGGACTTATGTATGCTTTATTGTTGGTTGTTTTATGAATCGGGAAACTTATTTTAAGTATTGTTGTATTTTAAATTATATGTTTAAACCGTCGGGCCTAAAAGCGAAAATTTTACCCACTTTTTGTTAGCTTCCGCATGTGTTTATCTGTTGTGATCACGAGGCCTGACATTTTTGGTATCAGAGCTTAAGCTGTTTAGCCTTTTTTTGTTTCGAAAATTTTTATTTACCCCAAATCTCGTGGCCACGTTGGGTTCAGGTGTCACAACATGGTATCAAAGCAATGTTCCTGAGATAAACACCCATCAGCTGAATCAGAGTTCATCATCTGTTCCTCTAAAGTTGTGAGTTTATTTTCAGAGCATTGTCTTTAAATTATTTAGCATGTTCTGATATATGTATGTGGTGGATTACTGGCTATAGAATATAGAATGGCAGGAAGAGGAAGAACTAGATTGAAAACACTGGAGCGGTAACTGTTCCTCTTACTATAGCGATATTTGATGGTGATGTCACGGTCTCTGGTAACTCTACTACATACACATATCTGTGACAGCATCCTTCGCTTGTTAACCATATCGTATAGTTCCTGTTGAACTTCACTGTTACGATATCTGTCGACAGTAACCTTCTCTATTCCAACATCAACCGCTGTTGGCAGATACCTTTGGTACAATTACGATGTCTGTTGGCAGCAACCATCACTCTGAATACACTTCCAACAGTAACTATCTAACCCGATAATCCAAATAACTGATTCGATAACCCGACTGTCTCAGTACCCGAATCTGATCAACCCGATATCATAACTGTAATTCAAACCAATCACCATTGTCAGCAACTCTGATATCTTATTAAAAGATTATTCGAATATCATCGTTAAGTCCAAATCTTTTCTTATTTTTGTTATCACCAAAACTATAAATTTTATCCTAACAATTTCCCCCTTTTTGGTGATGACAAACCTTAGCAGCCGAGATAAATAAATAGGCAAAATAAATTGCACAAGGTCTGTCGAAATCAGAAATTCCATTAATTCCATTAACTTAAAATAGTACAAAGGATTTGTACACAAAATCTAATATCTTCTCCTCTTGTGGGATCCACTTCTACTCCCTCTGCTCCTTTCTCTTTCCCTTTGCCTTTCTCTATCAGCATTCATAAGTCTCTCCAGTATGTTTCTCTGTGTAGTGTCAATATCTCTCTGCGGAATGTCTGTTGTTCTAACAGTATCACCACTGTCTCTGTTTCCACTACCTTCACCTTGATTAACAGGAGGAGGTAGAGGACGGCGGCTGCTGCTTCCTTCCCCCTTTTTGGCATCACCGCCTCGTAGATAGTCGACGATATCGCCAAGTTGGGTGGAGAGGCTGAGAAGATCTGCTGCTATTTTCGTTTGGAATTCTAACTGTTCACTTCTGATAGCAGCAACCTACCCATCCAATGAATTAATTTTTGCATCGAGTGCTTTGATCTCCTTCCTGACTTCCATCGAATCGGCAACAGCAGTGACACCTTGTGCCAAAACAACTTTCTTAAATTCATTGAATCGCAGCGTCTGAATATCATCTTGATTTTGCCCATCTTGTCGAGCACTCTGTATTAAATTTCAGAAGTATTCATTTTGCTTTCCCAGAGTATCTCGAAGACTCTTTCAATGATATGGAGTCTAGAGAATATATCACTTTGAGCATTATCCATATGCTGTGATAGAGAAATTTTCAGATCATCAAGAAGTGGAGAAAGATCGACAGTAACAGCTGGGAACGTAGTCTGAACATCCGCAGTGTCATCCAAGAGAATATCATCGGAATTGAAATACATTGGAGAATCACTGGACGAAATAGAGGTCTCTTGGTGCTGAAATGTTGGAGGAGAAGATTCTGGACTCTCAACAAAATAGGATTGCTCCTCATATGCAACACCAGAAATAACAGGACCTAAGGCTAAATGAGCAATTGGCTCAACAGACTCTGCCTCTTCAAAAGATTTAACCTGAGGGGAGGGGGATCAGTAGACTGTAGATCCATCAGAAGAAGTTGAATCAAACTCTGGTATACTCTGTACATCTGAGTCACTGAAAAACCCTACAAAACTATCTGTATATACACCATGTTGAAAGATTCTGTGAAAACTTGCGGGAATTCTCTCAACTGCCAGACTATACACAACTATATCTCTGCAACTCTGCCTCTTCAAAAGATTTAACCTGAGGGGAGGGGGATCAGTAGACTGTAGATCCATCAGAAGAAGTTGAATCAAACTCTGGTATACTCTGTACATCTGAGTCACTGAAAAACCCTACAAAACTATCTGTATATACACCATGTTGAAAGATTCTGTGAAAACTTGCGGGAATTCTCTCAACTGCCAGACTATACACAACTATATCTCTGCAAACATCTTCACGTACCGGGCGCAAACACCCAAACATGCTGTATCTACAATTTCTGTACAGACTCTGGCCCAGCCCCAAGTCTTGATCAAGGAGGGGGCAGCTCCCCAATATTGTACAGGCTCTATGAAGAAACCATGCAGAACAAAATCGGTGTCAACCACGCTCTCGGGTACTTGCCTCCTATTTACAAACAACGACAACCGGCAGCTACTCCTCCAAAAATCATTTCCCTGAATGGGCGTCCAAACTCCATTCACGAGAATCATTGGCCTTATCCAACATGGACTTGGCCAAAGAGTAAAACTGAGCAAGGACATCACTACTACCAACACCAGAATCAACAACAGAAAGAGAAGAGCTTGTGTAATGCCCGAGATAATTAAGAAGAGAATTAGTAAGTAATTCCGAGATTTCCATATTTTCAAATGATAGATTTTGATGAAGCTTGATTATGAGCTCGGATTTCTTCTGGAAGTGTGGGGTGATTAAGGAACTTGGTTTCGTTGAATTTCGCTAAGTGTGGGAACCAGACGAAGCGACCAGACGAAGCGATTTGCTAAAATCGTTCAGCAGCAGGTTACTGTAGCAAAGTCAATGCGGGTCAACACTACTGTAGCTTGCGACTGGTTGAATTTTGAATTCCAGTCGTTGCGCTTAATCCTCGTTGCTACTCAAATACAAGAGTCAGTAAGGAATCGCCACGTGTAGATTACTGTTATGCACGTGGGAACCAGCAGCGAGAGTTCTTTGTGAACCTGCTGGTTTATTCAAGTGGGAACCAGCAGCTAGAGTTCCTTACGCATCTGCTGGTTTATACACCTGCTGGTTTATTGATGTATCGACTGGTTTTGATGACGTAGGTGCGACGTCGTCGTTTTGGTAATAAACGCAAGTCAGTCGATGCAAGTATGTGAAATTTGGCTCCAGCCGAGAGAGCAATGCGACATCGTTTTGACTTATGAACAGGAACCTCGATACAATGTCGTTTTGTATGAATTAGTGACCAGTCGAGGGATCTGAAATCAGTCGATGGTTTGTTGTATCTGCTGGTTACTCAGTCGAAGGAACAATTTGATGCCGTTTTGAATAACGTAGTGAAATCAGTCGTTGGATTATTAGAGCGACCAGCTGCTGGTTTCTTTCAGTGCGTTACGACGTCGTTGGAATTAATTGTAACGAAATCGTTTTGATTTTCAAAGTGTTGCGACTGGTTGCTACTACGGCTGGTTGTTGCTTCTGCTGTATAGCAAGAGAATGACGATTGTTTCGAACAGCGACTGAGGAAGAACAACAAATGAACAATCTGTTTAGCGTTATCCACTTTCGAAGCAGTGGGAGTATATCCTGTTTGAATACTCAGCATGACACGTGGAATTCGAATTGAACACGTTGGAAATGCTACAGAAAAACAGAGACCGTTGTCTATAAATAAGATTGAATTCGAAATATTGAGAACATCTTGACTACAGATATCGGACTTTGATTCTAGTGAAAGTTCTCAGGAAGTGTTGAAATAGAGTTTGAGTGAAGTACTTTGAAAACAGAGGAACGAAGATATAAGTTTGACAGGAGAGTCAGGGATTAGATTACTCGAGAATGATATTTTCTTGAGTTATCCCGCTGAAATCACATACATGTTTGATTACTGTTCTTGATTTAAGAACTTGAATTGTGTATGTGTCGATCCATCACAGGTAGTGGATCTTTTATATTTGCATGACATTGCATAACGAAGAGAATTGAATTGATTCTAATGCCCAGGACTGAGTTGGCCTGATTTTCGAAGCCGGAGATGGTTTCGATAGATAAATATTCATGTCAAGATCGGATACGAATCTTGATGGCATCGAACTGAAATGGAATCAATTCTGAGATCGAAGAAGAGAAATGAAATCATTTCATTGCATTGCATTTGTTTTACAGTTGATAAACTGTTATTCATTTTATGGATATTGTTCATGCCTGCTGATTATACTGAGATGATTCTCACCGGAGTTTATCCGCTGTTGTTTTGTTTTGTATGTGTGCATGACAACAGGAGGAAGGAACTAGTGGGGAGCAACCAAGGGTAGCGAGAGATAACTACCTAGACGCTGGATCAATAGCAGGAAGAATAAACATCAGCCGATAGTCTATGTTTTTGGACAGTTTATCTTAGGTTGTTCAAGTCTGGTTTTGTATATAAGAATCAAGCATGTACTAGTAAACTTAGCTTGTAATCACCGTATACTATGAAGTGTTCTACTAAATGAATAATATTTACGATACAAGGTGAATCCTTTAAGCGTATGCTGGTTGAAACAAAGCTTCTGCTGGTTGAAATTTTTTTTTTAATTATCTTATATATGACCCAGATTAGATTTAATAAACTTGTTTAGTTTAAATTAATAACCCACTGATTGAGATTAGAGAATTAATTGTGAGCAGAGAGCCTCACAACAGGTGGTATCAGAGCGCTACTAAATTATTAAGATCATTGAACTAGATGAGTGGGGTAGATCGAGTTCTTCCTGACTGATTAGATTACAGAAACAAATGAATTGCATGCTTGTGTGGTATATGTCTTACTGCTTTTGAATTTATATCACATGATTATTGTGAATAAAAGGTAAGAATATACCGAAGAGTTATGAAAATTACATGCTTTGGAAGTGATTAATAGCATGTATTGAGTGAAGTATGAATCAGAACTCGATCTCTTGAGCAGCAGTACATTCATGTATGCTAATTAGAGGAGGGACTGAGACTGGCTTGTTCTTGATTGATGAAAAATGATAAACAAGTCTGTTTTATTCCTAGATATGCCTCCTCGAAGAACAACGAACCGGCAGACAGAGCAGGGTAGTACATCTACTGAGGCATTGAATGCAGCTGCTACCCCGATGGAAACGTTGTTGAAATGATTTTAGTCTTTTAAACCACCAACGTTGGCAGGGACAGAGAATGCGATAGAATGTGAGAACTGGTTGGAATATATTGAGCAGTTGTTTGAAGCACTTGATTACACCGATGATCGTAGGGTGAAATTGATTATACACCAATTGCATGGTATTGGTAAAAGTTGGTGGGTAGCAACGAAGAAGACTCTTGAAAACCAGGGCACTGTGATTACTTGGGCAGTGTTTAAAACAGCTTTCTATCAACGGTTCTTTCCAGTTTCTTATAGAAAGGATAAAGGAGCGGAATTTGCAAACTTGCGACAAGGGCAGTTTAATATAGAGGAATACGTTGCCAACTTCACAAGTTTACTAAAATTTGCTCCACATGTTTCCATGAGTGACGAAGCACAAGCGGATCAATTCATTAATGGGTTGAATCCAGATGTATTTACCTTGGTAAATACGGGGAGACCAAATACTTTTGCCGATGCACTAAATCGTGCAAAAGGAGCAGAAGCTGGATTGCTAAGGCAGCGAAGAGCACAATTTGTACCAGCAGCAGCAAAAGCAGCACAAGAGAACCCACAGATTCCATCACCCCCTCGATTTGATGCTGGAAGCAGCAGTAGGGGAAAGAAAAATTTCTTTAAAGGAAAAGGAAAACAATTTAAACGGTCAGGTACCAGTAGCTCCTCCTGTTCAAGTGAATTCAAACAACTAGGAGCTGGACAGAACTCTGGAAATTATTGTACCAAGTGTGGAGGCAGACATGCTACAGAACAATGTAGAGGAGTGTCTGGACTTTGCCGTATTTTCAATCAACCGGGACATTTCGCGAGAATATGTCCTCAACGTAATTCTGGGAATTACAGAATTCGGAAGCATCAAGAACAATGCCAATACCAGAAAGGCAAGCCTCCTCTGTACATTCGTATCAACCCCAAAATCCACAACAGAGTAGACAAGGAGGAAGCCAGACAGTGAGCCAACCTCCTAAACAACAAGCAAGAGTGTTTGCATTAACCGAGGAGCAAGCACAGGCAGCCACAGATGATGTTATTGCAGGTAACTGATATTTGTGCAAATTTCCAGCCTATGTATTAATTGATACTGGTGCATCACACACCTTTATCTCTGAGAATTTTTTTGTATCACATAAGTTGTCTGTTGAACCCTTAGCCGAAATAGTATCGGTTTCTTCACCTCTGGGGAAGGGAATGTTATTGATCACCGCTGTTAGAAATTGTGTGTTACAATTTGAGAGTCACGCAATTGAAATTGATTGTGTTGTGCTCGGGTTATCTGATTTTGATTGTATCATGGGTATAGATATGTTAACTAAGTATAGAGCAACAGTAGATTGTTTTCAGAAGGTGGTTCGATTCAAACCAGAGAAAGCTGATGAATGGAAATTCTATGGTAAGGGATCACGAGCCAGAATTCCTTTGGTCTCTGCTATTACCATGAATAATCTATTGCAGAAAGGGGCGGAGGGATTCCTGATTTATGCAATAGATACGAAGAAAAGTAGCCCGAATCTGGTTGATATACCAGTGGTCTGCGATTTTGCTGATATTTTTCCTGATGAGATCCCGGGATTACCTCCATATCGAGAGGTAGATTTTAGCATTGAATTGATGCCAGGTACACAACCAATATCAAAAGCACCATACCGAATGGCACCAATTGAGTTAAAGGAATTGAAAGAACAGCTGGAGGATCTTCTTACCAAGGGATACATTAGACCAAGTGTTTCTCCTTGGGGTGCTCCAGTATTATTTGTGAGAAAGAAAGATGGATCAATGAGGTTATGTATTGACTACCGGAAACTGAACAAGGCAACGGTAAAGAATAAATATCCTTTGCCACGAATAGATGATTTATTTGATCAGTTGCAGGGATCGACAGTGTATTCAAAGATCGATTTGAGATCCGGATATCATCAATTGCGAGTACGAGATGAAGACGTATCGAAGACTGCCTTTCGAACAAGATACGGTCATTATGAGTTCGTGGTTATGCCTTTTGGACTGACTAACGCACCAGCAGTGTTCATGAGTCTAATGAACCGAGTCTTCCAAAGATACCTTGATGATTTTGTGATCGTATTTATTGATGATATTCTAATCTATTAGAAGAATTGGAGTGATCATGCGAGCCATCTTCGAACAGTTTTGCAGACTTTGAGAGAAGAGAAATTGTATGCTAAACTGTCGGAATGTGAATTCTGGTTACAAAAAGTAGTCTTTCTTGGGCATATTATCTCTGGAGATGGCATTTCAGTTGATCCCAGTAAGACAGAGGCAGTGGTCAATTGGCCTAGACCGAAATCTGTGCCAGAAATCCGAAGTTTTATGGGTCTTGCAGGGTATTATCGTCGATTTATTCAGGATTTTTCGAAGATTGCAAAGCCTATAACTCAGTTGACACAGAAAAATGCACCATTTGTTTGGTTAGAGGATTGTGAAAACAGTTTTTTTGAATTGAAAAAGAGACTCACCAAGGATTGGGGTGTGTGTTGATGCAGCGAGGTCATGTGATTGCGTACGCTTCAAGACAGTTAAAACCGCATGAAATTCGATATCCAATTCATGATCTTGAATTGGCAGCCATCGTATTTGCATTGAAAATCTGGCGACATTATCTTTATGGTGAGAAATTCGAAATCTTCTCTGATCATAAGAGTTTGAAGTATTTATTTTCGCAGTCCGAATTAAATATGAGACAACGAAGATGGCTGGATTTATTGAAAGATTTTGATTGTGAAATCAAATATTATCCAGGGAAATCAAATGCAGCAGCTGATGCTCTGAGTAGGAAGATTTGTGCTTTGTCTTTGACTACGATCGGGGTATCTAATTTGATAAAAAATTTCTGCAGTTTTGGGTATTTATTTGAAATAGAAAGAAAACCAATGAGAATTTGTGCTATCAGTGCTGAACCCGAATTATTGATTCGAATTAAAGAAGCACAAAAGAGAGATTTGAATATCCAGAAATCTATTGAACTAGTGAAGTCTGGACATCAATCTGAATATCAAATAAGCGCTGATGAGGTATTGTATGTGAATAGCAGACTTGCTGTTCCAGATATTAAGGAGTTGAAAAACCAGATTTTGAGTGAAGCTCATCGAAGTAAATTCAGCATTCATCCTGGTGGCAGGAAGATGTATAAAGATCTGAAGAAACAATACTGGTGGAAACAAATGAAGTCTGATGTGGCTGAATTTGTTTCAAAGTGTTTGTATTGCCAACAGGTGAAAGCTGAAAGAAAGAAACCAGCTGGCTTATTACAGAGTCTGTCAGTTCCTGAATGGAAATGTGATCATATTTCCATGGACTTTGTAACAAAGTTACCAACATCATCTCGAGGTTGTGATGCTATTTGGGTGATTATCGATAGGTTGACAAAATCTGCGTGTTTTATTCCCTATTGAATGACCTATCGATATGATCAAATGGCAAACCTTTATGTTCGGGAAGTGGTAAGATTTCATGGAATACCAAAATCAATTGTCTCTGATAGAGATCCCCGATTTACTTCACACTTCTGGAGTAGCTTGCAACAAGCCTTGGGTACAAAATTGCATCTAAGCACTGCTTATCATCCTCAAACCGATGGAAAATCTGAAAGGACAATTCAAACTCTTGAGGACATGCTTAGAGCAGTGGTACTAGACTTTGGTATTTCATGGCAAGATTCATTACCATTAGTGGAATTTTCATACAACAATAGTTATCAAACCAGTATTGGAATGGATCCATTTGAAGCATTGTATGGAAGAAAATGCCGGTCACCCCTATACTGGGATGATATTTCAGAAGTGCCTGAGTTGGGACCAGATTTAATTAGAGAAATGACTGAGAAAGTGAAGTTGATTCAGCAGAAGATGAGAACTGCGCAGCATAGGCAAGCCAAATATGCGAATACCAGACGTACTTTGAATTTTGAAACAGGGGACAAAGTATTCTTGAAAATTTCTCCTTTCAAGAGTACAATCAGATTTGGAAAGCGTGGAAAATTGTCTCCTAGATTCATTGGTCCTTATGAAATTCTGGAGAAGATAGGTGATCTTGCTTATCGACTGGCATTACCTCCATCTCTTTCGGGTATACATGATGTTTTTAATGTATCTATGCTGAGAAAGTATATGCCTGATGCTTCTCATATTATTCCTGCTGAAGAAGCTGAGTTGGATGAAACGCTGAGTTATTTTGAACAACCAATTCAGATTCTTGATCGGAAGGAAAAACAACTTCGAACGAAGGTTATTCCATTGGTGAAGATTCAATGGAATCGACATGGTGTTGAAGAAGCAACATGGGAGGTGGAAGATGATATGAAACAACGATTCACTTATCTCTTCCAATAAGGTTAGCTCTTGTTCAGAATCAATTTTCTCCTTGTGTCTCATGTACATATAGCGACTGCTGATGAGTTCGAGGACGAACTCGAATTTTAGAGGGGGAGAAATGTAATGCCCGAGATAATTAAGAAGAGAATTAGTAAGTAATTCCGAGATTTCCAGATTTTCAAATGATAGATTTTGATGAAGCTTGATTATGAGCTCGGATTTCTTCTGGAAGTGTGGGGTGATTAAGGAACTTGGTATCGTTGAATTTCGCTAAGTGTGGGAACCAGACAAAGCGACCAGACGAAGCGATTTGCTAAAATCGTTCAGCAGCAGGTTACTGTAGCAAAGTCAATGCGGGTCAACACTACTGTAGCTTGCGACTGGTTGAATTTTGAATTCCAGTCGTTGCGCTTAATCCTCGTTGTTACTCAAATACAAGAGTCAGTAAGGAATCGCCACGTGTAGATTACTGTTATGCACGTGGGAACCAGCAGCGAGAGTTCTTTGTGAACCTGCTGGTTTATTCAAGTGGGAACCAGCAGCTAGAGTTCCTTACGCATCTGCTGGTTTATACACCTGCTGGTTTATTGATGTATCGACTGGTTTTGATGACGTAGGTGCGACGTCGTCGTTTTGGTAATAAACGCAAGTCAGTCGATGCAAGTATGTGAAATTTGGCTCCAGCCGAGAGAGCAATGCGACATCGTTTTGACTTATGAACAGGAACCTCGATACGATGTCGTTTTGTATGAATTAGTGACCAGTCGAGGGATCTGAAATCAGTCGATGGTTTGTTGTATCTGTTGGTTACTCAGTCGAAGGAACAATGCGATGCCATTTTGAATAACGTAGCAAAATCAGTCGTTGGATTATTAGAGCGACCAACTGCTGGTTTCTTTCAGTGCGTTACGACGTCGTTGGTTTTGATTTTCAAAGTGTTGCGACTCGTTGCTACTGCGGCTGGTTGTTGCTTCTGCTGTATAGCAAGAGAATGATGATTGTTTCGAACAGCGACTGAGGAAGAACAACAGTTGAAGAATCCGTTTAGCGTTATCCACTTTCGAAGCGGTGGGAGTATATCCTGTTTGAACACGTTGGAAATGCTGCAGAAAAACAGAGACCATTGTCTATAAATAAGATTGAATTCGAAATATTGAGAACATCTTGACTACAGATATCGGACTTTGATTCTGTGAAGTTCTCAGGAAGTGTTGAAACAGAGTTTGAGTGAAGTACTTTGAAAATAGAGGAACGAAGGTATAATTTGACAGGAGAGTCAGGGATTAGATTACTCGAGAATGATATTTTCTTGAGTTATCCCGCTGAAATCACATACATGTTTGATTACTGTTCTTGATTTAAGAACTTGAATTGTGTATGTGTCGATCTATCACAGGTAGTGGATCTTTTATATTTGCATGACATTGCATAACGAAGAGAATTGAATTGATTCTAATGCCCAGGACTGAGTTGACCTGATTTTCGAAGCCGGATATGGTTTCGATAGATGAATATTCATGTCAAGATCGGATACAAATCATCATCGAAATGAAATGGAATCAATTCTGAGATCGAAGAAGAGAAATGAAATCATTTCATTGCATTGCATTTGTTTTACAGTTGATAAACTGTTATTCATTTTATGGATATTGTTCATGCCTGCTGATTATACTGAGATGATTCTCACCGGAGTTTATCCGGCTGTTGTTTTGTTTTGTATGTGTGCATGACAACAAGAGGAAGGAACTAGTGGGGAGCAACCAAGGGTAGCGAGAGATAACTACCTAGACGCTGGATCAATAGCAGGAAGAATAAACATCAGCCGATAGTCTATGTTTTTGGACAGTTTATCTTAGGTTGTTCAAGTCTTGTTTTGTATATAAGAATCAAGCATATACTAGTAAACTTAGCTTGTAATCACCGTATACTATGAAGTGTTCTACTAAATGAATAATATTTACGATACAAGCTGAATCCTTTAAGCGTCTGCTGGTTGAAACAAAGATTCTGCTGGTTGAAAAAAATTTTTTTTAGTTATCTTATATATGACCCAGATTAGATTTAATAAACTTGTTTAGTTTAAATTAATAACCCACTGATTGAGATTAGAGAATTAATTGTGAGCAGAGAGCCTCACATCTTGGTTGTACCATGACAATACCGTGTTCTTGCTGCTGGATTAGAAGTTCTTCAAAAGATTTCGAATGAGCATCAGACAGCAGATCAATTATTTGTGAAGCGGTAGCTGTCCACGGCTGACCAGGGATATAGTATTTCTGATGAGATTCCAAAAATTTCCGGAGCAGCATCTCTCTGTATTTCGCCAGAATATACATTCTTCGCTTAACAGCAATATCCAAAAATTCGGTTTCTGCCCAAATCAACATCAGTTTTTCTTTTTCTTTTAAATCCCGTGCATCAAGGTCAGATAATTTATTGAGAGAAAAGGAATGAAAGAATTCCACAACGTCCGTCATCACCTTATCACGCAATGGAACAAGAAAATCAACATCCCCGCAGATTAAATCAACTATTTCCTTTGCAGGATTCCCTTTAACAGGCTCATTTTCCTCCAAGGGTTCCTTCCCTTTATCGTGAGTAGAGATCCTAGGGAGGCTAGCATAGTACCAGTCCCTTTCCTGCACTTCGTTGATGTTGATTGATTCACCAATTCGAATTTTTGTGATTTTAGCAGCGGTGACTGACGGCAGCATCATGTCATCAGAAATTTGCAACAGTAGATCATCAATGGACATGTGCTCCTCTTCTGTATGCTTGCTGCCGACAGCTTTGTCCATGTCCTTTTCAACCACAGGAACCTTGCTGCTCTCAGCTTCTACAACAGTTCCTGTCTCATTAACCACAAAATCCTTGAAGGACTCCTCTAACCATTGATCAAAGTCATCTCCAATATCTGTCTCATCAACCCGCTGTTCTTCCTGCTCTTTCTCATCTGACCCCATCTTCGAAGTCTCCGCAATAATCTGACCGATAATATCATCAATTTCATCAGTATGTTTTTCAGCAATCATCAGTGTCTTTAACAGGTTCCTGCGTATCCATAATCTCATCATCAGAGCCAGTTGGAAGAACCAATATCCTCTTCATGGATATACGCTTTGGCGCAGGAGATTTTACAACTGTTGCAGCAGGGGTCGGTTCAATGATTTGCAGGGGCACAACATCCTGCGCAACAGGTACCACATCCAGACTGGCTTTGCCCTTCACTGTGCGTCTCTTCTTTGGTAAGACGGGCGCACTATCCCCTCTTTACAACAGCCACATCAGCCACTCCAGGCTCATCACTTTGACCACGAGCATCAATCGTGTGATTCATTGCAATGTAAGTATTAACTGTTTTGATAGACAGAATCTTTGAAATTGGGAACGGAACACCTTCTCCCATAATGATAGCAGGGATGCTTTTCAGTAGGACACCAATTTGCGCAGCATCGCGGATGGTCCCAGAAATAGGATCACTAAGTAAATAGGAGTTCAGAAGGGGGGGTTGAATGAACTTCTTAGATTTTTCTATTTCAAAACTCTTTTAAAAGTTTGGATCTCGATTTTATGCAAACTTCTCGGCCAACAATATTTGTGCGGAAAAAGGCCGATTGGTTTGTGAACAGTAAGCAATAAATGATGTGTAAATGCGTAAAGTAAAAAGTAAGGGATCAGAGATTTGTTTCTGGAAGTTCGGACTTCAATGTCCTACGTCTCCCCTTATTCCTCCTCGGAAGGTATCACTAGAAGACTTTGATGGTTACAGCACTTCTGCAAACACCCACACACACAAGCAGCACTTGTATGGACTCCTAGCTATCTCAACAAACGATCCTAGCAGATGCAACTGCTGGTTACAACACTTGACAGTATTTTCGAACTGCTTCACAAAGCCAGTTCGTTACAGACTCAATCAAAAGATATACAATATGAGACTGTAAAAATCTTCTGGTTTCAACAATGAAACTCGATTACAACAATGTAACCAGAAGATTGACTCGAAGGTATTTCAATGAAGATCAACTGTTAGGTTCTTCGAGTCTTTGAGCTTTTGAATATTTCAATAAGTAGATAGCTCTGAGAGTATTTTGACAGCGTTTCAGTAATAGCAATAGCGAGAGAGATGTTCTTCAATTCAAAGCGTCTGCTATTTATATCCTTCATTCAACGGTCGATGAATCCAGATAAGGCAACAAATCCTTTTTGAATTTCTGACAGTAGTACGCCGTCAATCCTGCTCCACTACAAGGTAAATTGCGTTAAGTCAGGGATACGAGAATTATTTCCATATATGAGCAATCCCGTTGTAACGACCTCTGCCAATATGTACTATTCATCCAAAAATAGTACCAATCTTGTCCCCTTAATTCCAGGCAATTTGTATGATCTATTATGGCCATTGATCTTTTCCAATTGAGTATACGATCAAATTGAATCAATTTAAACTTGTACCTGAAATTACTTTGTCAACCAGATCTAATTTCCTTCAATCGTGATTTCAAATGTTGCGACTGGAAAATGCTTGTATGCGTCGACTGGTTTTCCACGTGTGATTTTCCATCGCCTGGTTATACATATGATCCAACGAATGGTTGAATAAAACTTTGTAGCTCTCGTCTGGATATAGCACCACTTTAGCTTGCGTCTGGTTTCAATACGGTGTCGCTTTAACTAAATAAAACACTGTCGTTTGTACATGCTACTATTTGAACTTGCGTCTGGATTGCCAATACTATCCTGCGACTAGTTATCTAAAACGCTGTCGTTTTAACTTAACCATACTACATCGTTTGTAAAACTCTCGACTGGTTATATACTTCACTGTTCACTGCGACTGGATATAAGCCACTGTTCACTGCGACTGGATACTAACCACTGTTCACTGCGACTGGTAGATTTACTTCAAAACGCCGTCGTTTCTAGCATAAAAGCTTGCGTCTTGATATACTGTTTCTCGCATCTGAATAGCAATCCTGTCGACTGGTTATCCTTTCCTATTGACAACACCAGATATAACTTGTTCTATTTTGTTATCACCAAAACCATAAATTTTATCCTAACAATTTCCCCCTTTTTGGTGATGACAAAACTTCAGCAGCCGCAATAAATAGATAGGCAAAAATAAATTGCACATGAACTGCTGAAAATCAAATTTTCATAACACAGGAAGAGTTGTACATAAGTTTTGTACAAAAGAAATTTAATCAAAATCCTCTTCTCCTTCTAGAGGAACTACTTCTCTTTTCTCTTCTTTCCCTCTCTCTTTCAATTTGCAATCTATCAGACTCCTGAAAATCTGCTTGACAAATTCTTTCGGCGGCCTCTTCTACAGTGATAACTTGCCCGCTCTCTAAGATGTGTCTCCGCGCCTGTTCAACTCGTTCTGCAAAGGTTCCAGTAGTGCGTGGAAGAGTTGGTATTCTCACAGAACTACTGCCACCAGCAACATCACGAGGTGATTGAGGAGTAGGCAAGGGGTGGCGCTCCACACGAACAGGAGGAGGGCGGCTGCTACTTCCACTTTCCCCCTTTTTGGCATCACCGCCGCGAATATACTCGACGATATCAGCAAATTGGGTGGAAAGGCTGAGTATATCTGCTGCTATCTTTGATTGAAAATCCAGTTGTTCGCTCCTGATAGCAGCAATTTTCCCATCCATTGATAGCAGCTTGGCATCTTGCTCTCGTTGCTTCTTTTTGATATCAAATAGGTCGCCAAAGATAGTGCCAACGGGTGCCATCAAGCCCTTTTTGAGATCAGTGATTTGCGCTGTTTGAGTATTGCTTTGCCTTTCAAGAACTAGACACGCAGTCTCAAAGGATTGGCGAAGCAGGCTTTGCACTTTTAGAAGATCTCCACGAACGCCCAATTCAACACCATTGAGCTTGGATAAAATTTCGCAGTTGGAGTCATGAATGCGCTGAGCAAGAGATGATCGGAGGTCTTCAAGAGCCTCGGTAAACTTAGTAAAATCAACTGAGGCTGATGTATGAGCAGCTTCTTGATCATGCACAGGCAAGTCCTCAGAGTCAAAATGAATAGAAACGTCAGAAGAGGAGGAACTAGATTCCTGAGGAGGAGAGGCGGCCGGAGAAGAATCAGGACTCTGTACAAAATAAAGTTTCTCTTCCTGAACAGTAGGCGACAAAATTGGTGGTCCTAAGGCATAAGCATAATCTGGTGGAGATGGAGACCTGTACACTGTATCCCCACTAGAAGACGCTGAATCAAAATCTGAGCCTGATTGACCACTGGAACCACCAAGAAAATATTCAAAATAGCCGGTATTGACACCATGTTCAAAATCATCTAGAAAATAATCCGGTAGCCGTTCAACACCTAAGTTTCTAATAACGATATCCGAAGAAAAATTGGCAGGCCTCAGACGCCCAGATATACTAAACTGAATAGCCTCTGTACAAACACGTTGCCATGCCCAAAATTTTACCAACAAAGGAGCTGCTCCCCAATACCGTGCAGGCTCTATCAAAGGAACCTCGGAATCAAAATATTCTGCAGTCACACTCGCAGGAAGCTTATTTCTATCGATAAACAATGACAACGCGCAATCGCTCCTCCAATAACCAGATTCTTGAAGGGGCATCCAGACTCCATTAATCAACACCACTGGTCGCACCCAACACATAGATTTTGCAATGGAGTAAAAGTGGGCAAGACGAACACAACTACAGTCAGTGCAATCAATGACAGGAGGAGAGGAGGTGGGTTGTACCAATTCAAAGTTGTGCTCTTGTTGCTGTGCTTTGGGATCGTCAAGAGATTGAGAGTGAGCAGCAGACAACAAACTAAAAACCTGGACGGCCATATTATTCCATGGTTGATCACGCGCAAGATACCTGCTATAAGATTCCACAAATGTGCGTAGGAGCATTTCTTGATATTTTGCAAGGACATACATTTGCCTCCTTACAGCTGTTGCCAGAGTAGTGGTCTCTGCCCACTCCATCATCAATTTTTCTTTTTCTTTCAAGTCATTCAATGACATTTCTTGATATTTTGCAAGGACATACATTTGCCTCCTTACAGCTGTTGCCAGAGTAGTGGTCTCTGCCCACTCCATCATCAATTTTTCTTTTTCTTTCAAGTCATTCAATGATTCCATATCAGGCATATTATTAAGACTGAAAGAGGCAAAGAAATCAACAACAGCGTTCATCACACTGTCACGCACCCGAACCAAAAACTCAACATCACTGCAAACCAAAGCAACAATCTTGTTACAGGATTTTCTGTAAGCTGGTCATCCTCTACCAGTATAGCTTTGCCCTTGTCCCTAAAAGAAGAGGATTCACCAAGCCTGAGCATGGAGACTTCCGCAGTAGTAATTGAGGGCAGCAACATGTCATTGGGAAATTGCAACAGAAAATCATCGAAAGACATATGCACCTCAGCACTTTGCTTGCTGCTGGTAGCTTTCTCAAGATTGGTTGAAGCTACCACTGGTTCATCAACTCGAGAATCAAAAACCGGGAACGACGAATCCAACCATGCATCAAAATCATAGCCAATGTCTGTTTCATCAACAAGCTTGTCTCCCTGGCCCTTCTTATTTGATGATAAATCAGTAGACTCAGAGATGACCTGGCGAATAATCATATCCACATCATCCAAGATAGGTGCCACCTGGACAGGCACGTGGCTCACTTTGTCAACAGTTCCCCCAACAGAGTCTTCTTCATCCGCAATAGTATCCTCAACCTGTTTGTCCAAAGAAATTCGTCTTGCGACGGCCGGTTTGCCTTTGGTGGATCGTTTCTTTTTTATAACTGGGGCCACCTCAGCCTCACTGGCGGCCTGTCTCTTCTTTGACATGGTTTTCTTCACTGGAGTTTTCATTGCCCTGGGTGCCTCTCCCACCTCTTCTACCCCAACATTCTCATTGACTGAAACAATTCGGTGAACAGTCTTCTCATTCAAGATGCGAGGAGCAGGAAATGCTTTTGATTCACCAAGCTCCAGTCCGGGTATATTCTTTAACAAAACATATATTTGAATGGCGTAACCCTTTGCCTGGCGGGAATCAGGAGTCACCATCTCTTTTAACACTCCGAACAGGAGATTCCCGCAATTGACTTTTACGTCAAATGTGATCGCCGTCATTAATAAGAATCGATCTCGAGTCACCGCATCAAACGACCCGGCTTTAACGAAAAGAGACTTCGCTAAAATATCACTTAAGAGACGATATTGCATCTTTATTTCCTTTTTCAGGCACGAAATGCTAGCCTCCTTTTCAAAAGCAGAGAAAAGACTTTGCGCGTCAGATAAGAGATTCCTGGGCACCTCCGATATGTCTGTCAGCCCCTCCGTTGGCAACCCAAACGTCGCAGCAAAAACTGATTCACTGATCTCAACAGCCATTCCACCTATGGTACTAACAACCATGCCGTCTCTCACGGAACCATTAGCAAAGAACTCGATAAGAGCATGTTCATGGAAGATAGCGGGACATCCCAAGAACTCCATTAATCCCGTCGTTACAAGAGATTCAAACATCTGTACTATTTCAGCATCGTCAAAGCGAAAAACGGAGTCAAAATCGATGTGGTGGCTACGGCTGATCAAGGAGGATGCCATTTCCGATAAATGATAAGGTGTTAGAGTACCTGCAATGTATTTGAGAGAGAGAATACGAGTGTACGAAAACGCAAATGATGCAAGGTAAAAGAAGATAAACAGTAAGCGCATAATATATAAGGAATACGAAAAGTTTTAGAAAGGGAACGATGTAGATGTGACTGCTGGAATGATGACAAAAACACGTGTTAATCATCCAGAGGCGCGTACTATTTTGGGAAAAGATTTTCAAAATATTTCAACAGTACGGAGTAAAAGATTTTGCAATATATTTTAGGTAAGCAGAATATTTTTCAAAGAAAATTTGCAAAGTACATATTTCAATCGTAGAAACGCGTGCCAAAAAGTAATGAGTCACAACTGCTGCGACTGGTTTTATAACATTGCAGCTGGTATTTTAATATATCGCTAGGTAACCAAGATCTGGTCACATATAAGTATCAATTGTATATATGCAACATCTGAGTGTCCAGACGCAACATATTCAGATGACGTCACACTTAACAATCCAGACCTTGGTTCCCCCTGCGACTGGTACATACCTTGAGACTGGTGCTCTGCGACTGGTATCTTGCGACTGGTATATCAGTCGACTGGTACTTTCCAACGCAAGTTGTCCCCTCGACTGGAGGCTACTGTTCCCCCTGAACAAGATACCTTCAGCTGAAGCAGACAATGGCTTTCAACCTGCAACTGTTAGTGCACATAAAATCAAGGCAATTCAAGAAGACCTAAGGTGTTTCTAAAATAAGAAAACTTAGCGTCTGGCAGAGGTTTTGTGAAGATGTCAGCAACTTGTTGCTCCGTCGACACGTACTCCAACTGGACGTCCTTCTTTAGTACGTGGTCTCTTATAAAGTGATGCCTGATATCGATGTGCTTGGTCCGTGAGTGCAGGACAGGGTTCTGGGTGATTGCAATTGCACTTGTGTTGGCACAGAGAATAGGAGCTTCAGAAGCATCAATGCCATAATCCTTCAATTGATGTTGGATCCAGAGGATTTGTGCGCAACAACTACCAGCAGCAAGATATTCCGCCTCTGCAGTTGATGTGGCAATTGACGTCTGCTTCTTACTAAACCAAGAGATCAATCGATCCCCTAAAAATTGACATGTTCCACTTGTGCTCTTGCGATCAATCCTGCAACCTGCGTAATCTGCATCACTGTACCCAATTAGTTCAAAGCCGGAGTCTTTGGGATACCAAAGGCCCACGTTAGGAGTACCCTTCAAATATTTCAATATTCGCTTTACAGCAATGTAATGCGATTGCTTTGGCTCTGCTTGAAATCTAGCACACATACAGATAGCAAACATGATGTCTGGTCTGCTAGCAGTTAAGTATAGCAGGGAGCCTATTATACCACGATACAAAGATACCTCAATGGCAGATCCAGCTTCATCTTTGTCCATTTTGATGGTGGAGCTCATGGGAGTCGCTGCTGCTGAACTATTTTCCATTCCAAATTTCTTCAGCAGTTCTTTTGTGTATTTGGCCTGGTTGATGAATATTCCATTCTCCAACTGGCGCACTTGTAAGCCTAAGAAGAATGTCAGCTCCCCCATCATGCTCATTTCAAACTTATCCTGCATCAATTTAGAGAACTTCTTGCACAGTTTGGGGTTAGTGGACCCAAAAATAATATCATCAACGTAAATTTGAACAAGTAATACATGGTCATCCTTAACAAATTTGAACAAAGTTTTATCTACTGTGCCTATTGTGAATTGATGCTCAAGAAGGAATTTTGTGAGTGTATCATACCAGGCTCTGGGTGCTTGCTTTTAACCCATATAGAGCCTTGTCCAGTTTGTAAACAAACTCAGGATTTGCATGATCAACGAGCCAGGAGGTTGTGCAACATACACTTCCTCTGTCAAGACGCCATTCAGAAAAGCACTATTGACATCCATATGAAAGACTTTAAAGTCTTTATATGCAGCATAAGCAAGAAACATGCGTATGGCTTCTAATCTAGCTACTGGTGCGAAAGTTTCATCGAAGTCTATTCCTTCCATTTGTCTAAATCCTTGTGCAACCAGCCTAGCCTTATTTCTTGTTACTATTCCATCTTCATTCAGTTTGTT
>KQ998954.1:63574-82281 GCA_001598015.1 Dorcoceras hygrometricum
GGTAAGAAGTGCTTGCTGCTGGTACATCAGCAGGTGGCCTAGATGTGCTCTCGACTGGTTCACCAGCAGGTGGTACTAAATGATGAGTTCTTGCGGCTGGTTCACCAGTCAATGGTCTTGATGATAATTGAGAAGGAGTCGCGACTGGTTGTCCAGCAGGTGAACTCGCGACTTGTTGAATATCTCTTGCGACTGATTGATCAGCAGGAGATACCAGCTGATGATTTCTTGCGACTGGGTGTCCAGCAGATGAACTTGATGCTATTTGGGAATTGCTTGCTTCTGGTTGACCAGTCGAGGGTTGAGCATCGTTTAATTTTATATTACTTTGATTCTTCGACGCTTCTTCACCAGCAGCTGGTGCACTTGTAATTTGATCCTGCGGCTGATCCATGTTAGTTAAATCAATAACAACTGGATTACCTGCTGGATCTTGTTGAACGTTGTTGTGCATTGTGACCACTGCTGGTTGTTCCCCCTCAGCTGATTCTCTTTGTGCCACGTCATCGTCTGATTCTTCAAGACTTGTTGATTCCAGACGTGAACACAAATCGTGTAAGCTTGCAGCTGAGTTTGACTTGAAGCTGGTTTCATCAAACACGACATGTGCTGATTCTTCAACCGTTAAGCTTCTGCTGTTGAACACTCTATATGCTTTGCTTACTGCTGAATATCCTAAAAAAATGCCTGCATCAGATTTTGGTTCAAAAGCTGTTAGATGCTTCTTTCCATTGTTATGAATGAAAAACTTGCATCCAAACACCCTGAAATACGAAATATCAGGCTTCTTGCTATTCCAGATCTCATAGGGTGTTTTATCATGCATCCTATTTATCATTGATCTGTTCTGAGTATAGCATGCTGTATTAACTGCTTCTGCCCAGAATATTTGCGAAATGCCTGAATAAGCAATCATGGATCTAGCAGCTTCTTTTAAAGTGCGATTTCTCCTCTCAGCTAGGCCATTTTGCTGAGGAGTTCTAGCTGCTGAAAGCTCATGCTTTATTCCAATGTCATCCAGATAAGAGGATAATTTTTGATTTAAAAACTCTGTTCCTCGATCACTCCTTATCCGGTTGACTGTACAAGATTTGTCATTTTGTAAACGTTTTAAAAGCCTAATCAACTGGTCAGCGGTATCAGATTTTGCCTTTAAAAACACCACCCAAGTATATTTTGAAAAATCATCAACGACGACTAGGGTGTAGTTCATTCCCCCTAAGCTGGTTTAAGAAACAGGACCAAAAAGATCCATATGCAAAAGCTCTAAGCTTCGGGAAGAACGTTTACCGCCTTTGGTTTTGAAAGTAGATTTAATTTGTTTTCCCAGTTGACAAGCTGCACAAATCTTGTCCTTAGAAAAAGAGATTTTTGGCAGACCAGAAACCAAATCATGTTGACTCAATTTAGCAATTGTTTTGAAATGCAAATGATTCATTCTCTGGTGCCACAACCAGCTCTTGGAAGAGCCAGCTGCAAGACACAAGTGTTCAGACTTCACTTGTTCTGACCAGTTGATAACGTAGGTGTTCCCAGAACGCTTACCCACCAACACGGTTAGACCAGTTGAGTTCTAAACTGTGCACGTGTGTTGTTGAAAATTAACAAGGAAACCTTTGTCACAAAGCTGACTGATACTTATCAGATTGTAACGAAAGTTATCAACAACAAGAATATCAGAAATAGAAATGTTACCATGGGTAAGCTTACCCTTACCCACAGTGTTACCGTAGGCATTGTATCCAAAGACTATTTTTGCTCCCTTGTGAGGAACAACGTCTGTTAGTAGCTTGGGATTTCCAGTCATGTGTCTCGCACATCCACTGTCTAAGTACCAGATTGTTGATGCATCGGCTGCTGCTTTGTACCTGTAACCCTGCAATCATACAGAGCAAATTTTGGTACCCAATTTTACTTGGGTCCTGATTGGATTACCCCTTTCGGGACCCAGATTTGAACAATCCTCACGGTTTTTCCAGTTCTAGGATCCACAAAAGTATGTGCAAAATCACGTGCTGGTCTTTTGAATTTTGATTTGATATTTTGACCATATGGATTCCTTCTCGGCTGGTTTCTTGTCCATTCAGTTTTTGCCTTCTTCGAATAATGCCTCGGCTGGTTGGGAACAAAGAACTTTGGACCAGCTTTCGCTTTGTCCTTGTTCAGCTTGTTCTTTAGCCAGTCTGGCTTTGAATTCTCAGGCCTTTGATAGCCAAAACCGACTTTGCCTTTTCCTTTACGATCCGGCTGAGAAGTATCCTGGTCATTATATCGCATCGATTCAAGGCAATCATGTATCATACCAGCGCTGACAAAGATCCTTTTATTGAGCTTGTCATGCACCGGCTGTGATTGAGTACTGGTTTCTCCATGGCTGCTATCATAATTGAAACCCACACCAGTTTTATCATTTAATTGTTTATGGCTTTCATACAGCTTGAAGAGAGAACGATTAGACTTGTTCCAGGAGCTCATTTCTTCAGTCAATTTATCGACTTCAGCCTTGAGCTCGCTGGCTTCATTTCTCAACAAATCATTCTCTATCTTCAGCCTACTCAACTCAGTCTTTAAGCTGTCAGTATCTTCAAGCTCATCAGAACTTGATTCAGCTGAACTGCTTTTCAGACTTGCGTTTTCAGCTTTGATTTCCTCGAATGTGTGAGATAGAGTCTTGTACTCATGGACCATATCATTCAGTGCTTGAACTAGATCCTCACATGTAAATTCAGTATTAGCAAAGTCAAATACCTCATCATCTTCTGCATGGTCAGCCATCATGCAGTGAACTTCCTCCTGTTCACTGTCACTTGAGGAAGAGCTGCTGCTGGATGATTCTGAATCACTATCTGCCCAGCTTTTTGTGCTTTCTTCGGCCATCAGCACTTTGCGATCTTGCTTCCTGCTGAATCTTTTGTTGCTGTTGGTCCTCATCCGTCTGTCCTTCGATCGATCCTTGGATCTCTCGGCAGATCTGTCCTTGGACTTTTCTTTGGATCTATCAACAGCTCTATCTTCATCATCCTCATTTCTTTTGTATCTCTCATTCTTCTTGTCGTCGTGTCTATATCTATCATCTTTTCTTGGTCTGTTGCATTCAGCAGCGAAATGACCTGGACGATCACAGTTATAGCATTTCAACTCAGAAGATACTTTATCAGATCTATTAAAGCTATTATAAGGAGAGGAAGGGTGAAAAGATTTTCTCATGAATTTCCCAAACTTCTTTGTGAAGAGGGACATAACGTCGTCGCTGAGCTGATCAGCAGACATTGCTGGTGCTAGGAGAGCACGGTTCAGCAGTTGTAGCAGCAAGAGCTTTTGTTGGCTGGGAGGTTGATGGACCAGCTTCTGATCTTGTTTCCAGTTCGAACTCATATGCTTTGAGGTTGGCAAACAGATCATGAAGCTCCAGCTTGTTTAGATCCTTGGACTCTCGCATTGCCATTGTCTTTACATCCCATTCCTTTGGAAGTGCCCTCATCACTTTCAGCGCCAGTTCACGGTTGCTGTATTCTTTGCCAAGACTATTTAGCTCGATCACCACAACACTGAAACACTCGTAAAACTCCGCCATTGTCTCTCCATCTTTCATTTTGATGGATTCATATTTCTGCTGCGCCACGGTCAGCTTGTTCTCCTTGGTCTCATCATTTCCCTCGCAGATCTGGAGGGTCAGCTTTTCCCAGATGTCTTTTGCTGTTGGGCAGTTCTTGACTTTGCTAAACATATTTTTGTCTTTGTCCAGTGTCTTGAACAATATATCTTTTGTCACGTTGTCCAGATTAGCCTTTTTCTTATCTTCATTCGTTTATTCCTGTCTATTTTTCGGAAGAAACTGAGGCTCGCCACTTGTTACGGCAACAGCAAGATTAGGCTTCATGATTTTCAACGGTCCTTATGTGATGACATACCACATGTCATCATCCATGGCCGCCAGATGTGCTTGCATCCTAATCTTCCAGTCGTCGTACTCTTCCCTCGAAAACAAAGGAATTTTGTTGTGTGAGATAGACATGTTCATATATAAAGAAGCACGAAACAATGACTGTTCAATAACTGAGATTGCCTGCTCTGATACCACTTGATGGTCCCAGAAATAGGATCACTAAGTAAATAGGAGTTCAGAAGGGGGAGGGGGGGGTTGAATGAACTCCTTCGATTTTCGAAAATTCTTTTAAAATGTTTTGCAAGCTTTTTGCTTAACTTAAGTCCGAGTTACCAGACTTAAGAATATCTCAGTTATATTCAAATTTCTCGGCCAACAATATATGTGCGGAAAATGACCGATAGATTTGTGAACAGTAAATAAACACAAGTAATAAAGATGGTTACAGCACTTCTGCAAACACCCACCCACACAAGCAGCACTTGTATGGACTCCTAGCTATCTCAACAAACGATCCAAGCAGATGCAACTGCTGGTTACAACACTTGACAGTATTTTCGAACTGCTTCACAAAGCCAGTTCGTTACAGACTCAATCAAAAGATATACAATGAATACACGTATATGAGACTGTAAAAATCTTCTGGTTTCAACAATGAAACTCGATTACAACAATGTAACAGAAGATTGACTCGAAGGTATTTCAATGAAGATCAACTGTTAGGTTCTTCGAGTCTTTGAGCTTTTGAATATTTCAATAAGTAGATAGCTCTGAGAGTATTTTGACAGCGTTTCAGTAACAGCAATAGCGAGAGAGATGTTCTTCAATTCAAAGCGTCTGCTATTTATATCCTTCATTCAACGGTCGATGAATCCAGATAAGGCAACAAATCCTTTTTGAATTTCTGACAGTAGTACGCCGTCAATCCTGCTCCACTACAAGGTAAATTGCGTTAAGTCAGGGATACGATAATTATTTCCATATATGAGCAATCCCGTTGTAACGACCTCTGTCAATATGTACTATTCATCCAAAAATAGTACCAATCTTGTCCCCTTAATTCCAGGCAATTTGTATGATTCTATTATGGCCATTGATCTTTTCCAATTGAGTTACGATCAAATTGAATCAATTTAAACTTGTACCTGAAATTACTTTGTCAACCAGATCTAATTTCCTTCAATCGTGATTTCAAATGTTGCGACTGGAAAATGCTTGTATGCGTCGACTGGTTTTCCACGTGTGATTTTCCATCACCTGGTTATACATATGATCCAACGACTGGTTGAATAAAACTTTGTAGCTCTCGTCTGAATATAGCACCACTGTAGCTTGCGTCTGGTTTCAATACGGTGTCGCTTTAACTAAATAAAACGCTGTCGTTTGCACATGCTACTATTTGAACTTGCGTCTGGATTGCCAATACTATCCTGCGACTGGTTATCTAAAACGCTGTCGTTTTAACTTAACCATACGACATCATTTGTAAAACTCTCGACTGGTTATATACTTCACTGTTCACTGCGACTGGATATAAGCCACTGTTCACTGCGACTGGATACTAACCACTGTTCACTGCGACTGGTAGATTTACTTCAAAACGCCGTCGTTTCTAGTATAAAAGCTTGCGTCTTGATATACTGTTTCTCTCATCTGAATAGCAATCCTGTCGACTGGTTATCCTTTCCTATTGACAACACCAGATATAACTTGTTCTATTTTGTTATCACCAAAACCATAAATTTTATCCTAACAATCGCCCTTGGCTTTCTTCTGCGTCTTATCCACCATTTCTTTCAACACACTGAACAGAACCTTGCTCCAATTAAGTTTTAACCCAAAATGAATTGCGGTCATCATCATTGGTAACAGCATCAAAAGAGCCAGCCTTAACAGTAAGTGCCTTGGCCAGAATATCATTCAACAATCGATATTCATACTTCATGAGCCTCTTCTTGCCATGAGTAGAGACCTGTTCACCAGACTGCGAAAAGATGCTCCTTGCCTTATAAACCAGATGCTTCGGCACATCAGAGAAGCTTACCAACCCCTCCGTCGGTAACTCAAATACCTCCGCAAACTGTGACTGAGAAACAGAGAAATACTTTCCTGATATGGCCCCTGTGATATCCCCATCTTGTATCATTGCCGTATCAAAGAACTGTTCTAAATATAATACCGATTCACAACCCAGAAACCCTCGTAGACCACTGGCCTCCAGTGCTTTAAACATATTTAGCATTCCTTCGTGATCTGGGATTCCCAATACAGAGTCGAAGTTGACCTGGTAGGAGTTTGTGATGAATGCAGATGCCATTGCAATAGATTGAGATTACGGAGAGTACCTGAAAAACAAATTTATGCAAAGGAGAGTATGAACGCACAAGAGCAAGAGATACACCAAGAGTAAATTTGCACAGTAAGTGTTATCGAAATTTGAAATACCATAAATAAGTACGATGAATATGAAGGGTTCAGAGAGAGAAAGAATGTTGGTGTGACGATTCGCATGAAGGACAACACGTGTCAATCATTCGACGGGGCGTACTATTTTTAGAAAAGATTTTAAAAAAAATTTTTACCCATACAGGGAAAAAGGTTAAAATCGACGCGCCAAAATCTAAAAACATCACACCTAAACAAAACTGATTTTAATTTCTCACGGGAATGGAACGAAATCTGTTAACAGATAAGAATAAATTGTGTACAGGAGATATCTGTTGACAGATTTCTCCTGTTCAATTGACGTCACGCTTAACAACACAGAAACCATGTTCCCCCAACGACAGATATCCTTCCATCAGTAACGCTTACGTAAGCAACGCTGGTCCCTTAAGCAAGAACTAAGAAGCTAACGTAAGAATTGCTGTCCACTGAATAAATAAACTTCCAACGGTAGCGCTTACGTAAGCAATGTTGTTCCCCATGAAAAGAGGGCCCGATGCTGACGTGAGCAAAGCTGTTCAACCTGCAAAAATTGTTAATGCACAGACAATTTTATGGCAATTATAAGAGACCTAATATGTTCCTAAAGTAGGAAAACTTAGCGTCAGGCAGAGGTTTGGTGAAGATGTCAGCAACTTGCTGCTCAGTCGACACGTACTCCAACCGGACGTCCTTCTTCAACACGTGGTCCCTTATGAAGTGATGCCTAATGTCGATGTGCTTTGTTCTTGAATCCAGCACGGGATTCTGAGTGATCGCTATCGCACTTGTGTTGTCACAGAGAATGGGCGCTTCAGAAGCATCAATGCCATAGTCTTTCAACTGATTTTGTATCCAGAGAATTTGAGCACAACAACTGCCAGAAGCTAGGTACTCAGCTTTAGCAGTTGACATGGCAATGGATGTTTGCTTCTTACTAAACCAGGAAATCAACCGATCTCCCAAGAATTGACAAGTCCCACTTGTGCTCCTGCGATCAATCCTGCATCATGCGTAATCTGCATCACTGTAACCGATTAGTTGAAAGCCTGAGTCTTTGGGATACCAAAGACCCACGTTGGAAGTACCCTTTAAATACTTAAGGATTCTCTTAATAGCAATATAATGTGATTGCTTTGGCTCTTCCTGGAATCTAGCACACATACAGACAGCAAACATGATGTCTGGTCTGCTAGCAGTTAGGTAAATCAAAGAGCCTATAATGCCTCGATATAAAGATACCTCTATGGAAGTTCCAGCTTCATCTTTGTCCATTTTGATCGACGAGCTCATCGGGGTTGCTGCTGCTGAACAGTTGTCCATGCCAAACCTTTTCAGCAGTTCCTTCGTATATTTTGTTTGGTTAATGAAGATTCCATTTTCCAGCTGTCAAACTTGTAAGCCCAGAAAGAATGTTAGCTCCCCATCATGCTCATCTCGAATTTATCCTGCATGAGCTTAGAAAATTTCTTGCACAGTTTGGTGTTAGTTGACCCAAAAATTATGTCATCAACATATATTTGAACTAGTAATACATGGTCAGCTTTAACAAACTTAAAAATTATCTTATCAACTGTGCCTATTGTGAATTCTTGCTCAAATAGAAACTTAGATAGTGTATCATACCAAGCTCATTCCATTTTCCAGCTGTCAAACTTGTAAGCCCAGAAAGAATGTTAGCTCCCCATCATGCTCATCTCGAATTTATCCTGCATGAGCTTAGAAAATTTCTTGCACAGTTTGGTGTTAGTTGACCCAAAAATTATGTCATCAACATATATTTGAACTAGTAATACATGGTCAGCTTTAACAAACTTAAAAATTATCTTATCAACTGTGCCTATTGTGAATTCTTGCTCAAATAGAAACTTAGATAGTGTATCATACCAAGCTCTGGGTGCTTGCTTCAACACATATAGAGCTTTATCCATCTTATAAACATAATCTGGATGTGCATGATTAACGAAGCCAGGAGGTTGTGCAACATACACTTCCTCTGTTAAGACACCATTAAGAAAGGCACTCTTAACATCCATCTGAAAGACTTTAAAATCTTTAAATGCAGCATAAGCTAAGAACATGCGAATGGCCTCTAACCTAGCTACTGGTGCGAAGGTCTCATCGAAGTCTATTCCTTCCATTTGTCTAAATCCTTGTGCTACCAGTCTAGCCTTATTTCTTGTCACTATGCCATCTTCATTCAGCTTGTTTCTAAAGACCCACCTAGTTCCTATGACTGAATGATTATAAGGTCTAGGTACAAGTGTCCACACATTATTACGCTTAAATTGGTTAAGTTCTTCTTGCATAGCATCTATCCAACTTGGGTCAGTTAAGGCTTCATCAATTATCTTAGGTTCTATATGCGACAAAAATGCAGCATCAAAATGATCATGAGATAGCTGGCCTCGTGTGCGAACAGGGGATTCGAAATTACCTATGACTTGCTCAGGTGGATGATTTCTATTCCACCAAAGATCAAGTCCGATGGGATTTGATCCATGTTCCCCCTGTGTTGTTGTCTAGATAGAGCTACTTGGATCTTCTGACACTAATTGATAATTTTCATTGTTGGCTTGTGTGTCAGATTCCAACTATGATACTTGCTGTTCTGGGTGAATGCTGGTGTCAGCTTTATCATCAACTTTTGGTGTATGAATAGATGTACTTTCTTGAGCAATATCTATTGGAGCAATGTCTGATGGAGCAGCAACTGTTTGTGCGTTGATTGCATCTGCTCCTGCTGTCGTCAAATCTAGTTGAACAACATTGTGCGTTGTGTCTACTGCTGGTTGTTCTTCAACTGTATGTCTTTGTGGCAACACGTCATCATCAGATTCTTCAAGACTTGTTGATTCCAGACGTGTGCACAAGTCGTGTAAGCTAGCTGCTGAATTAGATTTGAAGCTAGTCTCATCGAACACGACATGAGAATATTCTTCAACAGTTAGACACTTGATGTTGAACACACGATAAGCCTTGCTGACAGCAGAGTAACCTAAAAATATTCCTGCATCAGATTTAGGTTCAAACGCTGTTATATGCTTTTTGCCATTGTTGTGAACGAAACATCTACACCCAAACACCCTGAAATAAGATATATCAGGTTTCTTGCCATGCCAGATCTCATATGGGGTTTTATCGTGCATCCGATTAATCATAGATCTGTTTTGAGTGTGACACGCTGTGTTAACTGCTTCTGCCCAAAATTTTTGAGAAATACCAGAATAAGCAATCATAGATCTAGCAGCTTCTTTCAAAGTGCGGTTTCTCCTTTTAGCTAACCCGTTTTGCTGAGGAGTTCTAGCTGCTGAAAGATCATGCTTAATTCCTAGGTCTTCCAGATAAGAAGTCAATTTAAAATTTAGAAATTCAGTACCGCAATCACTTCTTATCCGGTTGACTGAACAAGATCTGTCATTTTGTAAACGTTTTAAAAGTCGTATCAGCTGGTCGGCGGTTTCAGATTTTGCTTTTAAAAATAACACCCAAGTATATTTTGAAAGATCATCAACAACAGCAAGGGTGTAATTTGTTCCCCCTAAGCTCATTACTGAAATAGGACTTAAGAGATCCATATGCAAGAGCTCAAGGCAACCGGTAGAACGTTTTCCACCTTTATTTTTGAAAGTCGATTTTATTTGCTTCCCCAGCTGACATGCGGCACAGATCTTATCCTTAGAAAATTTTAATTTGGGCATACCAGAAACCATATCATGCTCACTCAACTTAGCAAGTGTTTTGAAGTTTAGATGGTTCATTCGTTGATGCCACAGCCAGCTCTTGGAAGAGTCAGCTGTAAGACATAACTGTTCAGTCCTCAACTGCTCTGACCAATCGATAACGTAGGTATTCCCAGAACGTTTACCCACCAATACGGTCAGACCATTTGAGTTCTTTACTGTGCACGTGTGTTGTTGAAAGTTAACTATGTAACCTTTGTCACATAGCTGACTGATACTAATCAAATTGTAACTAAGGTTATCAACAACTAAAATATCTGAAATAGAGATGTTACCATGGGTAAGCTTACCCTTACCCATAGTGTTACCGTGTGCATTGTCACCAAAGACTATTTTTGCTCCTTTGTGTGGAACAACATCTGTCAACAGTTTTGGGTTCCCTGTCATATGTCGCGCACACCCACTGTCCAGGTACCAGATAGTTGAGTCCTCAGCAGCCTTGTACCTGTTACCCTGCAATCATACAGACAGATTTTGGTACCCAATTTTACTTGGGTCCTGATTGGATTACCCCTTTCGAGACCCATACTTGAATGACCTTGACAGTTTTTCCAGTATAAGTATCCTTAAGGGTCTGTGAATAATTGTGAGGTATGTTGAGTTTTGATTTCATATGTTGACCATATAGATCTCTTTTCTGCTGAACCTTTTTCCGACCCGATTTTATCTTCGTCAAATACGCCATGGCTGGTTAGGAACAAATGGCTTTCGACCAGCTTTCTCTTTGTCTTTGTCCAGTCTGTTCTTTAGCCAGCTTGGCTTGGAGTTCTCAGGTTTTGAAAAGCCTATACCAGCTTTTCCATTATCGTTCAACTTAGGAGAGTTCTGGTCATCAAATGTTACCGACTCATAGCAGTCATATATCACGTTGGCTTTGACAAATCTCATCTTGTTGAACTTGTCATATGCCGGCTGTGATTGAGTACTTGTTTCTCCTTCACTGCTTTCACTACTACTGAAACCCAAACCAATTCTATCGTATACTATTTTTGGCTTTCTTGCAGCTTGTGGAGAGCACGAGCCGATTGATTCCATGAGCTCATTTCTTTAGTTAATTTTTAAACTTCAGCCTTGAGCTCACTGAATTCGTTTCTCAAAAAATCATTTTCTATCATAAGCTTACTCATCTCAGTCTTCAAAATGTCAATATCCTCAAGCTCCTCAGAGCTTGATTCAATCGAACTATTTTTAAGACTTATGTTTTCGGCCTTGATTTCCTCAAATGAGTGAGAAAGCTTCCTGTACTCTTTGACCATGTCATTTAGTGCACTGACAAGATCTTCTCGTGTAAATTCAACGTTATAGAAATTGAATACCTCGTCATCAGATGTCTGGTCAGCCATAAAACAGTGAACCTCTTCCTGTTCACTATCACTTGATGAGGAGCTGCTGGATGAAGATTCTGAGTCAGTGTTCGCCCAGCTTTTGGTGCTTTCCTCAGCCACCAGTACTTTGCGGTCATGCTTGCTGCTGGTCCTCTTATCACCTCTTGTCCTCATCCGTCTATCCTTGGATCTATCAACAGCTCTTTCATCAGTCTTGTCATCTCGCTTGTATCTCTCCTCCTTCTTGTCATCTCTACTCCTGTATCTATCATCAATTCTCTTGTCATCCCTGGATCTGTCTTCCTTCTTTGGCCTATTGCAATCAGCTGCAAAATGCCCTGGACGACCACAGTTAAAACAAGTCAGATCATCATTAACTTTATCAGATTTATGATAATTATTATAAGGATTAGAAGGGTTGAAGGATCTTCTCATGAATTTCCCAAACTTCTTAACGAAGAGGGAAATGACGTCATCGCTGAGTTGATTAGCTGTTTTGCTTGTGCTTGGAGAGCACTGTTCAGTAGTTGCAGCAACTAGTGCTTTCGTTGGCTGGGATGTTGAGGGTCCAGCTTCTGCTCTTGTCTCCAACTCAAACTCGTAGGCCTTAAGGTTGGCAAACAGATCATGAAGCTCCAGCTTGTTCAAGTCTTTGGACTCCCTCATTGCCATGGTCTTCACGTCCCACTCCCTTGGTAACGCTCTCATGACCTTCAACGCTAGCTCTCGGTTACTGTACTCTTTTCCAAGACTGTTCAACTCAATCACTGTCGCGCTGAATCTTTCATCAAACTCTGTCATTGTTTCTCCATCCTTCATTTTGATGGACTCTGATGGATCTGTGTAAACAGATCCTGATTAGGTTTTGAATTACACAAAACATGTTATTGTGTTACTAATGTTTCTACTTAGTATACAGATGTTAGCTGGTAATAAAAAAAGATAAGTATCGAAGAAGACTGTTAAGTAGAGTATGTCCAGTCGCAAAGACAGAAGAAATCAGCTGTTGCAATTAAGATATCAGCAGAAAATCAATAGAAGCTAACATTTGTTGAAGAAAGGCAAAAGCTGATAACAGGTTGATCAGGTTCAAGCGAAGCAGTTGACGAATTATATTATGAAGATTTACTAAAGCTGGATTTCAACTGCTGAGCCTAGTTCAAGTGTTGAAGACGACAAAAAGCCTGCAAAATAAAGGACACAAGGACAACTCCTTGTCGGTACTTTACAGAACATATTTCAAACGAGAAGAATTTGTGTCCAACGGATTGAATTTGAACAGAGGCTATTTAAGGGAGAAGATTTGAAGTAAGAAGATGATGATTTTGAGAGGATTCAAAATACAGAGGGAAGAAATATTGGAGATGAAGCAGTAGACCGCCATTAGAGAGGAGCGCATAACGAATGTCTACTGCTGAGTCTCAATCAGCTTTTGTAGAGCATTTCCCTAGTGTGTGAGATTTAATTTTTACGAGAGTTGTGCTTACACTGTAAATCTCACACACACAGAGATTCATTCACATTCATGAGAGTTGAGCGAAATTGTATAGTGAATGAATCTCAAACCCAATACAAATCAGATCCCGTCCAAGCACGACGACGTTAAACTCTGTGTTTGTAGCCTTTCTCACATAGGCGTAAAACAAGTGAGTAACAGCCGAGGGCTGGTGGAGTCTAGGAGTTCTCGCAGCTGCTGGTTTTGGGATCAGGTCTGTACACGATGTATAGATCAAATCTTCAAGTGGAAACTTCCGAGGAGGAAGAAGGGGAGACGTAGGACATTGAAGTCCGAACTTCCATAAACAAACAGCTGGTCCATTTATTTAAGCTTTCCGCATATGCAATTTATAATTAGCACTCACGCATACACAGTTAGCACACACGCACAGTTAAACAGATTTCTAACAGAAATCTGTTTGCAACGTTTTAAAATTAGGATTCAGTTCTGGTGTTTTCCGTATGTTTTTATTACATACCAGATCTGTCTCCGGTGCTCTGTTTTAATGTTTAAGAACCAAGGGTATTACACCTCATTATAGCAGCGCAAATTTTTAATGAACAATAGCAGCGCTGTTAAGTCGTTTTTTGGTCCTACCAAGTGGTATCAGAGCAGGTTGTTCTTGAACGAGCACTCTTTTAAAACCCATGTGCTATGTTTCTAAAATGTTTTTAAATGTTTTTGAGAAGCTTATAATATGAAGGCCAGATGAAAATGATTTGTTTTATATATAGAACTGTTTTTCTCTTGATGAACTGTCACGGAATGCGCGAGTTCCGTGCGGATGCCAAGATCCTATTTCGGTTGGGCTATAAGTTCACCTGGAGCGAGGCTCGGTGACAGCACATGGGACGAAATAGGAGAAATGAAAATATGAGCTTTAGTTGTCACATTTTCTTTCTGGTTCTTCATCTGTAAGTAACTCAGTAGCACATTTTCTATTTTGAATGAAAATATTTTCGTATGCTCTGATAGCTTTTCAAACTTTCTGCGGAATTTCAGCTGGTGCTTCATTTTTTTTAAATGATTTGAGCATATATTATAAAAGATAGGGAGAGTTATTATTAATCTCTCGTCTGCATATTATAAGCTAAAACAGAAGCACACTTTCAGCTCTTTCAAAATCATATCGTTCATACATACGGTTCTTCCCAAAATCTGTTTTTGTTTTTCAAATTTAAAATTCCTGCTGTCACGTTGTTTTTGTTGTGACAGTGTAAGGAGAGCTTTGATTTAAATTTCGGGAAGACCAGCTTTCGACCTCTTTTTGATACCCACAAAAAGGGAGAGAATTGTTAGATCATGCATTTATTATTTAAAGTTTTGTGTAAATCAAAAAGGGAGAGATTGATGGATCTGTGTAAACAGATCCTGATTAAGTTTTGAATTACACAAAACCTGTTATTGTGTTATTAATGTTTCTACTTAGTATACAGATGTTAGCTGGTAATACAACAAGATAAGTATCGAAGAAGACTGTTAAGTAGAGTCTGTCCAGTCGCAAAGACAGAAGAAATCAGCTGTTGCAATTAAGATATCAGCAGAAAATCAACAGAATCTAACAGTTGTTGAAGAAAGGCAAAAGCTGATAACAGACGTTGATCAGGTTCAAGCGTGTTAGAGTAGATGCCAAACTAGCCAACTTGTGGCGTGTGGGTTTTATAGACTCTTGTATGAAACGATCTTTATATATGATATTCGCATTTGTTTATGGCGTTCTTTATTTTCATTATGATTATAATGTTAACAATTGTGTTGGATAAAGACCTAGAATGCACCATAGTGTATGTTAGATGTGATAGTGGGTATGACGGCTATCATGAAACACATCTAATAGTCACTGTGTATTCTGAACTCGTTCCTAGTCGATTGGACCGTCAAAATGAGGATAAGGCCGCCCGAGCTTGAGACTAGCATCTGCGATGCGAAGTACCATTGTTTCATTGGTAGGGAACATTGTGATGTTCTGAGCATGCAGATGGATAGTGACCTGGTGATCTATCGAACTACCCTCGTTCGGACTTTCCAAGTGGTTACCATTTGTCGAGTGGATAAGTCCGAGGTCTTGGTTGTACTGATTAGTCCTCACGACTCGAAACTTCATTGAGACTCTACATGATAGGCGTCTCACTTTGACCCGTTTTCCGACTCACTTGAGGTCATTAGGCGGCGGGATTGGGTGAGATCCCGATGCATGTAGGAGTCGATGCTTCGTTGTCGATGATTCACAGCTCGCTCTCATGCGTGGATATCCTATGCTATCTGAGGGGATAATAGTGTATAAATATCTGGCCAGAGTACTAGAAGTGTTTTAGGTAAATGGGTTTACCTAGTAACACTCGCGATGTCACTATTCGATCTCCAAGATGTATGCATAGCTATCGGATCTGTAGCGACTCTCGATTTATCAATGGTCGTTGATCTGATCAGGATATATGTGATGAAAGGACCGTACTGTACGCTAACCACGACCAACTGGTTCTTGCAGGCACTATCAGTGATACCTAGGGGATCATGGGGCGATGTTGCTAGGCGCTTTACCATGATCCGTTGGGCAAGTCCGAAATTATGATTTCGGAGCCGCAATGGTTGTGGGCCCACGACTAGCTGTATCCCTGAACCATTGAGGGTCACACAAGTACTGGATTCATGATTCCCGCACGGAAACTGAGCTCAATGTGTTGAGCACTCGAGGAGGATTTTAGGGAGTGCGACTTCCTAAAAGTCAACAGGGGTCAAATTACGATTTCCCACTGTTGAGGGGCAAAACTGTCATTTTGGACTAGATATCTGAAAAATTGTTTTTCGCATCATGACGTTCAGTTTTGGAAACTAAGTCGATCGGTGTAGGTCCCTGTTTTGAAAAGGAACTAAGCAGCCGCTGGTTTAAAATGAGCAATTAAATTTTCAGCGCTGCTTGGAGCTGTAATAGCTCGATGTTCTTGAATATTTACAATAAACAGAGCACCGGAGACAGATCTGGTATGATTTAAAAATCATGCGGAAAATACCAGAACTGAATCCTATATTTTAAAACAACTCAAACAGATTTATGTACAACATAAATCTGTTCAACTATGCAAGTGCTAAGCTGTAAAAGTGCGATGCTAAATATAAATGCGTGCTGATATGCGATGCTTGCTAATCTGCTTATGCGTAAGATGCTAAAGTAAATATGCAATACAGAAAGAATAAAGAACACGATACTCAGCAGGTTTGTTTCTGGAAGTTCGGACCTCAATGTTGAATGAATCTCTGTGTGTGAGATTGATACATTTAAGCTCTCAACTCTCTGTTTTTCTCACACACTAGGGAAATGCTCTAACAAGCTAATCTAGATTCAGCAGTCGATACAATAAGCTCATCTCAAGAATGATTATCGACTGCTTCATCTTCTTTTCTTTTTCCCTCTGTTGGTGCACTCTATCAACAATGTATTTTAGCAACTGCGCTGTAGTAGCACCAACATCTCGAACACTCGTCCGAACACTTCTTCAATGGCGCTTCTCGAATATATAGCCTCTGTTTGAAATTAATCCCGTTGGACACAACTTCTTCCCGTTTGAAATATGTCTTGTAAAGTACCGACAGGGGAACAGTACTTGTGTCCTTTTCTTTTGCAGGCTTCTTGTCGTTTTCGCCATTTTAATTGAGCTCAGCAGTTGACATCCAGCTTTGATAAATCTTCGTAAGTTGTCAACTGCTTCGCTGCTGATTCATTTCTTCAACTGCTGCGCTTTGCTACTTCTACGATTCTTTGCGCCTGGATGCTTTGCGCTACTGCTGAAGCTTCAAATACTGCGACTAGAATCTTGCGTCTGGATGCTTCAGCTTGCGACTGGATGTGCAAAGCTTGCGTCTGGTTGTCCAGTTGGTTTATCAATTGCTTCGCCTGAATCTTCTTCAACAACAATAGATTTATCTTATTGCGTCTGGATCTTCAAACACTGCGTCTGGAAATCTTTGCGTTGCGACTGGATCCACTGTAGCTTGCGACTGCTGAAATATCAACGCAAAGTCTTCCTGCTGAATCTTTAGCGCAAGAGCAAAACGCTGTCGTATCAACTTATGTAAACGACATCATTTTGCTATCGCTATCTCAAAATAGCATCTGCTGGTGAACAGTAGCTTGCGACTGGATTGACTCCTCTACGACGTCGCTTCTCACTTGCGTCTGGATGAACAAGCTACCTGCTGATTCTTGCGACTGCTCTCTCAAACCATCTGCTGAATATGATGACGTCACTTCATCTTTTTCGCTTCTCTTCATCTGCTGATTCTTATTGCGAATGCAAAACGCTGTCGTTCCAACTTATTCATGCGACATCGTTTTGCAATCGCCAACTCCAAATACCAACTGCTGGTTGAAGCTCTCTGCTGATTCTATTCCACTGTAGTTCCTGCTGAATGATGACGTCATTGCTAATGTCATCTACACTTAGCGCTCCAGCTGATTTCTTCATCGCTCCAGCTCCAGCTTGCTTCTTCTTCTTGAATAGCGACTGTTAATAGATTCATCAACAGTACTTATAATTGGAATCTTCTTCTTCGATTTATCTCTTCAGCAGACTTCTCAATACATGTACCAGCTGGTTCACTTTTCTCTTTAGCACTAGCAGCTGGTTGTCATTGTTTCAGCTGGTTCATCATGCTCCAGCTGATTCAACTTGGCCTCCGCCTGATTACGAACAGCTGATTCAACTTTGGACGTCTCCATTGATAATCCAGCTGCCGATTCCATGAACAACAAACCAACTGTTGATCGTTTATATATTGCGAACCATCGGCTGGACAAATATAGCTGCTGCTGATCGTCTTCTTCGTTCCTAAAACCTGTACACTTAAATGGAATTGTTAGAAACACAATAACAGGTTTTGTGTAATTCAAAACATAATTAGGATCTGTCAAAACAGATCCATCAATCTCTCCCTTTTTGATTTACACAAAACCTCAAATGAACAATGCATGTTCTAACCAATTGATGGTCCCTGTTTTGAAAAGGAACTTAGCAGCCGCTGGTTTAAAATGAACAATTAAAATTTTCAGCGCTGCTAATACTGAGCTACAATAGCTCGTTTTTCTTGAACACTTACAATAAACAGAGCACCGGAGACAGATCTGGTATGATTTAAAAATTATGCGGAAAATACCAGAACTGAATCCTATATTTTAAAACAACTCAAACAGATTTATGTACAACATAAATCTGTTCGAGACTTGGCAAGTTCTTGTGTGCTAACTGTGTATGCGAGAATGCTAAGTGCTGAATTCTGTTTATGCGTATGCTAAAATGAATATGCAATACTGAAAGAATAAAGAACACAATACAGTACATAGCATATTTGTTTCTGGAAGTTCGGACTTCAATGTCCTACATCTCCCCTTCTTCCACCTCGGAAGGATCCACTACTAGAAGATTTGATCTTACAACTCGTGTACAGACCCAATCCCACAACCAGCAGCTGTGAGAACTCCTAGACTCCACAAATGCACACCAGCCTCAACTGTGTGACTGACTACATACACATGAGTTTTACGTCTTCGTGCTTGGACGGGAACTGTAAGTTCGGACTTCAATGTCCTACATCTCCCCTTCTTCCACCTCGGAAGGATCCACTACTAGAAGATTTGATCTTACAACTCGTGTATAGACCCAATCCCACAACCAGCAGCTGTGAGAACTCCTAGACTCCACAAATGCACAACAGCCGCAACTGTGTGACTGACTACATACACATGAGTTTTACGTCTTCGTGCTTGGACGGGAACTGTAAAACGTTTTGAGATTCATTCACCAATAAAGTGTGAATGAATCTCTGTGTGTGAGATT
>KQ998954.1:112210-205671 GCA_001598015.1 Dorcoceras hygrometricum
TATGATTTAAAAATCATGCGGAAAATACCAGAACTGAATCCTAATATTTTAAACCAATCAAACAGATTTATGTACAACATAAATCTGTTAGACTTGTGCTTGTGTGCTGCTGAAATGTTATGCGATGCTAAGTAAAGAGCAAGTGCTGATTTGTTATGCGTGCGTGCTGAAATCTGCTTATGCTTGAGATGCTAAAGTAAATGCTGAACTGAATGAATAAAGAACACGATACAATACACAGCATATTTGTTTCTGGAAGTTCGGACTTCAATGTCCTACATCTCCCCTTCTTCCACCTCGGAAGGATCCACTACTAGAAGATTTGATCTTACAACTCGTGTACAGACCCAATCCCACAACCAGCAGCTGTGAGAACTCCTAGACTCCACAAATGCACAACAGCCGCAACTGTGTGACTGACTACATACACTTGAGTTTTACGTCTTCGTGCTTGGACGGGAACTGTAAAAAGTTTTGAGATTCATTCACCAATAAACTGTGAATGAATCTCTGTGTGTGAGATTGATACATTTAAGCTCTCAACTCTCTGTTTTTCTCACACAGTAGGGAAATGCTCTAACAAGCTAATCTAGATTCAGTAGTCGATACAATAAGCTCCTCTCAAGAATGATTATCGACTGCTTCATCTTCTTTTCTTTTTCCCTCTGTTGGTGCACTCTATCAACAATGTATTTTAGCAACTGCGCTGTAGTAGAACCAACATCTCGAACACTCGTCCGAACACTTCTTCAATGGAGCTTCTCGAATATATAGCCTCTGTTTGAAATTAATCCCGTTGGACACAACTTCTTCCCGTTTGAAATATGTCTTGTAAAGTACCGACAGGGGAACAGTACTTGTGTCCTTTTCTTTTGCAGGCTTCTTGTCGTTTTCACCATTTGAATTGAGCTCAGCAGTTGACATCCAGCTTTGATAACTCTTCGTAAGTTGTCAACTGCTTCGCTGCTGATTCATTTCTTCAACTACTGCGCTTTGCTACTTCTACGATTCTTTGCGCCTGGATGCTTTGCGCTACTGCTGAAGCTTCAAATACTGTGACTGGAATCTTGCGTCTGGATGCTTCAGCTTGCGACTGGATGTGCAAAGCTTGCGTCTGGTTGTCCAGCTGGTTTATCAATTGCTTCGCCTGAATCTTCTTCAACAACAATAGATTTATCTTCTTGCGTCTGGATCTTCAAACACTGCGTCTGGAAATCTTTGCGTTGCGACTGGATCAACTGTAGCTTGCGACTGCTGAAATATCAACGCAAAGTCTTCCCGCTGAATCTTTAGCTTAAATGGAATTGTTAGAAACACAATAACAGGTTTTGTGTAATTCAAAACTTAATTAGGATCTGTCAAAACAGATCCATCAATCGGAGTTATGATGAAACCGTGGTGAATTAAACGAGCCTAATGTTCATATGGACCTGGGTTTGACCCAAGTCCATTGGGCCGGTTCAAGCCCATCTACCATCGTTATTTAATTAAGATGGATTAGGGCTTTGATCACAATTGCATTACAAAAAATAACCTAGCCTCCACCACAACTCTCGGCCGCCCCCTCCATAAGCCTCACGGCCACGCGCCGCCGTTGGCTCCTCCACGCGCCGTCGCCTCTTGCCGGACTTGTTCCGGCCACCACGACGAGGAGTTTCCATCCGTGCTGAATACGTCAAGTCTTCTAGTGCAGATTGACGGAGGAAGATTGAATCCGATCGTGGACCTGATTGGAGAATCTACCGCCGCCTACAGTTTGAAGTGCCGGTTTCCTCGCGAAACTGGTCGGAGCCAGGCACCTAGACGCCAGCAAGGTAACTATCTACGAACACCCAATGAATGTTTGTAGATTTTATTGAATTTATTGAACACTTTCCGGGAAATTTTGTTTTTCCGCTACGCCCCGGGAAACGGGAAGTGGGATCCGGATCCGCCACCGTGTTTGTTGGTCCGATTTCAATAGGATCAATAAGAAGATCAGCAGCAACAGCGCGTTTGAATTGCTTTTAAGATATTTTGCTGGCTGCTGATAACACTCTTTGAGCTGCAATAGCTCGTTGTTTTTGAACATATAAAATCAACAGAGCACCGGAGACAGATCTGGTATGATTTAAAAATCATGCGGAAAATACCAGAACTGAATCCTAATATTTTAAAACCAACTCAAACAGATTTATGTACAACATAAATCTGTTCGACTTGTGCAAGTGTGCTAACTGTATGCGTGAGTTGTGAAGTAATAGTGCGAGTGCTAAATATAAGCAAGTGCTGAATTCTGTTTATGCGTATGCGAGAATGCTAAAGTAAATATGCAGGTGCTGAAAGCTTAAAGAAATGGACCAGCAGGTTTGTTTCTGGAAGTTCGGACCTCAATGTCCTACATCTCCCCTTCTTCCACCTCGGAAGGCTCCACTAGAAGACTTTGATGATTACAGATCATCTGCAAACACCCACCCACACAAGCAGCACATGTTAGCACATCTAGACCACCAGCTGATGTACCAGTCGCAAGCTACAGTGTACCCAGTCGCAGGCTACAGTGTTTTGCATATCCAGTCGACAGGAAATAACCAGACGCAGTACCAACAGTGTTCCAACAAAGCGAAGCAGTTGACGAATTATATTATGAAGATTTACTAAAGCTGGATGTCAACTGCTGAGCCTAGTTCAAGTGTTGAAGACGACAAAAAGCCTGTAAAAAAAAGGACACAAGGACAACTCCCTGTCGGTACTTTACAGAACATATTTCTAACGGGAAGAATTTGTGTCCAACGGATTGAATTTGAACAGAGGCTATTTAAGGGAGAAGATTTGAAGTAAGAAGATGATGATTTTGAGAGGATTCAAAATACAGAGGGAAGAAATATTGGAGACGAAGCAGTAGACCGCCATTAGAGAGGAGCGCATAACGAATGTCTACTGCTGAGTCTCAATCAGCTTTTGTAGAGCATTTCCCTAGTGTGTGAGATTATATTTACGAGAGTTGCGCTTACACTGTAAATCTCACACACACAGAGATTCATTCACATTCATGAGAGTTGAGCGAAATTGTATAGTGAATGAATCTCAAACCCAATACAAATCAGATCCCGTCCAAGCACGACGACGTTAAACTCTGTGTTTGTAGCCTTTCTCACATAGGCGTAAACAAGTGAGTAATAGCCGAGGGCTGGTGGAGTCTAGGAGTTCTCACAGCTGCTGGTTGTGGGATCGGGTCTGTACACGATGTATAGATTAAATCTTCTAGTGGAACCTTCCAAGGAGGAAGAAGGGGAGACGTAGGACATTGAAGTCCGAACTTCCATAAACAAACAGCTGGTCCATTTATTTAAGCTTTCCGCATATGCAATTTATATTAGCACTCACGCATACACAGTTAGCACACCCGCACAGTTAAACAGATTTCTAACAGAAATCTGTTTGCATCATTTTAAAATTAGGATTCAGTTCTGGTGTTTTCCGCATGTTTTTATTACATACCAGATCTGTCTCCGGTGCTCTGTTTTAATGTTCAAGAACCAGAGGTATTGTACCTCATTATAGCAGCACAAATTTTTAATGAACAATAGCAGCGATGTTAAGTCGTTTTTCGGTCCTAACAGACTCATACTTCTGCTGAGCAACCGTCAGCTTGTTCTCCTTCGTCTCGTCACTTCCCTCACAGATTTGAGTCAGCTTTTCCCAAATGTCTTTAGCTGTGCCGCAGGTTTTGATTTTGCTGAACATATTTTTGTCCTTGTCCAGCGTCTTGTATAGTATATCCCTGGCCACATTGTCTAAGTTGGCTTTCTTCTTGTCTTCACTTGTATACTCATGTCTGGCCTTCTCAAGGAACTGAGGCTCGCCATCGGATATAGCAAAAGATAGATTAGGCTTCATAATATTCAGTGGCCCTTCAGTGAGGACCACCCACATTTCATCATCTAGAGCAGCCAGATGCGCTTGCATGCGTATTTTCCAATCATTATAGTCTTCCCTTGAAAACAAAGGAATCTTGTTGTGAGAAGTAGACATATTGAGATATAATAAAGCACGAAAGATAATTGTTCAATAATTGAAATACGCAGGCTCTGATACCAATTGATAGTCCCAAAAATAGGATCAATGTGGTTCGAAATAGCTGCAAGAGTTCAAAAGGGGGGGGGGGTTGAATGAACTCTTGATATTTTAAATTTTTCGAAACCCTTAAAATAATTTTTACAAGCACCGCTTAACTTAAGTCCGAGTTACCAGACTTAAGGTATCTCAGTTTTAAAAGCTGATTTCTCGGTTAACAAAAATTGTGCGGAAAGAAACCGATTAATCAGTGAATAGATTAAACAATAAATAATGCGAAATGTAAAAGCAAGGGATCAGAGTTTGTTTGTGGAAGTTCGGATATAAATATCCTACGTCTCCCCTTCTTCCTCTTCAGGAAGGTTCCACTAGAAGATTGGATTTGTACAGGCCTTCTGCACACACCCGATCACCGAGCCTCGCTCAAGGTGAACTCCTAATAACACCACAAATAACGCAGTCACAGTTGCTGGTTTACAACACAATATTTTCTCAAACGGATTTTAAGATAGCACGTTTGTTACAGACTCAAATGGATATAACAATGAGATACAATGCTATTGAGACTGTATATTCTCTGGTTTCTAAGCAATGAAACTTGATTCATGAATTGAACCAGAGAATGACTCGAAGGTTTATCTATGAAGATCAGTGGTTGTTTTCTTCGAGTGTTTGGGCTTCTGAGAATGATGGCTTCAAAATGCAAAGCGTTCGTAAATTTGACAGAGTAACAGTAGTAGCAATGGCGAAGTGTTTTTCTTCAATTTAAATCTTCTGCTATTTATACTCTTCGCTCAACGGTCGATTAATTCTGTTAAGGAAATAAAATCCCTTTTGAATTTCTGAAAATCATACGCTGTCAATTCTGCTCCACTACATGGTAAATCACATATCGTCAGAGGCAAAACTATAATTTCCATATATGTGCAATCCCGTTGTAACGAACTCTGCAAATGTGTACTATTTGCCCAAAAATAGTACCAATCTTGTCTCCTTAATTCCAGGCATTTGTATGATTCTGTTATGGACATCGATCTTTTCCAAAATGAGTAATCGATCGAATTTGAATCAACTTAAAGCTTGCGCCTGAAATCTTTTTCTGTTGACAGATATATTTTACTTGAAGACGAATGAATAGTCCATCGCTGTTCGAATAAATATCTGTCGCGGTAAAACAATATCTGACCAAATGCATTTTCAGAAAGGCTGACGTCATCATATCTGTTATACAAACACTGTACTGCTATCCGTTGAAAACACTGTAGCGGTAACTGTTCCTCTTACTGTAGCGATATCTGATGGTGACATCACGATCTTTGATAACTCTACTACATACACATATATGTTGACAGCATCCTTCGCTTGTTAACCGTATCGTATAGTTCCTGTTGAACTTCACTGTTACGAAATCTGTCGACGGTAACCTTCTCTATTCCAACATCAACCGCTGTTGGCAGATACCTTTGGTACAATTACGATGTCTGTTGGCAGCAACCATCACTCTGAATACACTTCCAACAGTAACTATCTGACCCGATAACCCAAATAACTGATTCGATAACCCGACTGTCTCAGAACCCGAATCTGATCAACCCGATATCATAACTGTAATTCAAACCAATCACCGTTGTCAGCATCTCTGATATCTTATGAAAAGATTATTCGAATATCATCGTTAAGTCCAAATCTTTTCTTATTTTTGTTATCACCAAAACTATAAATTTTATCCTAACACAGGATGACCGTCCGATTTTAAAAATATAAAATAATCTCATCCGTTCTATCTTTTTACTGTACCAGCATGGAAACACTAATTCAAAGACCGTGATAATATCGTACTGTATATGTCCCTAAGCTGGACCAGATCAGCACGGAGTTGACCAGCTTGGAGACAAACAATAGACTTTTGTTATTATCTGTTTGAATTACTTTGTTTCCCCTGAACAAATGAATACAGAACATGATTAAGACATATCTAAGAAACCTAAAATATTTCTAAAGTAAGAAAACTTAGCGTCCGGTAGAGGTTTCGTGAAGATGTCAGCTGCTTGCTGAACTGTTGGAACATGCTCCACCCGAATGTCCTTTTTCAACACGTGGTCCCTTATGAAATGGTGTCGTATGTCAATGTTCTTTGTTCTGGAATGTAGCACATGGTTCTGAGTGATGGCTATTGCACTTTTTTTGTCGCAGAAAATGGGTGCTTAAGCTGCATCAACGCCATAGTCCCTAAGCTGTTGTTGAATTCATAGGATTTGAGCACAATGTCACCCAGCTGCTGGGTACTATGCCTCAGCTGTGGAAGTTTCTATTGATGTCTGCTTCTTGCTAAACCAGGAAATCAACCTGTCACCCAAAAATTGAAAAGTTCCACTTGTGCTATGCGGATCAATCTTGCAACCTGCGTAATCTGCATCACTATAACCAATCAAATTGAAACTTGAGTCTTTGGGATACCAAAGACCCACATTCTGAGTGCCCTTAAGATATTTTAAAATGCGTTTAACTGCTATGTAGTGAGACTGTTTCGGATCAGCTTGGAACCTAGCACACATACAGACAGCAAACCTGATGTCCGATCTGCTTGATGTGAGGTACAAAAGCGAGCCAATCATCCCACGTTACATAGTTACCTCTACGGCAATTCCAGCTTCAACCTTGTCCAGCTTGATTGAAGCACTCATTGGAGTAGCTGCTGAAGAGAATTTTTTGCGTTTAACTGCTATGTAGTGAGACTGTTTCGGATCAGCTTGGAACCTAGCACACATACAGACAGCAAACCTGATGTCCGATCTGCTTGATGTGAGGTACAAAAGCGAGCCAATCATCCCACGTTACATAGTTACCTCTACGGCAATTCCAGCTTCAACCTTGTCCAGCTTGATTGAAGCACTCATTGGAGTAGCTGCTGAAGAGAATTTTTCCATCCCGAACTTCTTTAGAAGTCCCTTTGTGTACTTCGCTTGAATGATGAAGGTTCCATCTTCAAGCTGCTTCACTTGTAAACCGAGGAAAAATGTCTTCTCCCTCATCATGATCACCTCGAACTTATCCTGCATCATCTTGGAAAATTTATCACAGAGATTAGGATTAGTTGAGCCAAATTTGATATCATCAACATAAATCTGTACTAATAAGACATGATTATTCTTAATGAATTTAAACAACGTCTTATCTTCAGAACCAATAACAAAATCATGATCAATCAAGAATTTTGACAAAGTATCATACCAAGCTCTCGGAGCTTATTTCATATCATAGAATGATTTATCCATCTTATACACGTAATCTGGTCTGATATGATCTACAAAGCCAGTAGTTTGTGCAACATACACTTCCTCATTAGGATGTCGTTTCATAATGCACTTTTAACATCCATTTGATAAACTTTAAAATTTTTAAATGCCGCGTAAGCAAGAAAAATGCGTATGGCCTCTAATCTGGCTACAGGTGAAAAAGATTCCTCAAAAGCTATTCCTTCTTTTCGTCTGTAGCCTTGAGCTACTAATCTAGCCTTATTTCTAACTACGTTTTCATTTTCATCCAGGTTGTTCCTAAAGACCCATTTAGCACCTATTATGTTCTGGTTAGTAGGTCTAGGAGCTAAATGCCATACTTTGCTACGTTCAAATTGACTAAGTTCTTCCTGCATAGCTTCTATCCAACTTGGGTCAACTAGCCTCATCTACCTTCTTAGGTTCTATATGAGATACGAATGCAGAGTTAAAATACTCATCTATCATCTGGCCTCGTGTCCTAAAGGGTGCAGAAGGGTTACCGATGACCAGCTTGGATGGATGATTCTTATTCCATCAAAAGCCTGGTCTGTATGAGATTGATGCTTCATGCTGAGTGTTGATTCTTGCATCCTGTTCCCCCTGAAATCCTGCTAGGTCACCTTGGATACCACTTGTTGGGTCATCAGCTTGCACATGTTCTCCACCAGCTGTACGTGATCTGGATCAGCTTGCGCGCGATCTGGATCTGCATTGCTTGGACCGGAACTCACAGCTAGCACACCTGTTACTTGCTGGTCTTGTACGGGGTCACTGTTAGTCAAATCAATGACTTCAAAGTTACCTAGGACACCAGCTTGCGCAACATTTGAATATCAGCGTTGGTAATTGGTATGCCCAGTGGGTGCTGATCTTCAGCTTCATTTCTGGTCTGTGCCTCGTCGTCACTTGATTCATCTAGATTGGTTGACTCCACACGAGTGCACAAGTCATTCAGTTTGGCAGCTGATGTTGATCTGAAGCTGGTCTCATCAAACACTATGTGAGCTAATTCCTCCACAGTTAGCGCCCTGTTGTGGAAGACTCTGTAGGCTCTGCTCACAGCTGAGTATCCTAGAAAGATATCTGCATCAGGTTTAACATCAAACTCTTTTAGATAGGTTTTTTCAGGCCCGGTGTACACAACAGAGATAAACTTGCAATTAACAACTGCGGAAGAATTTAAAAGTGGCTAAAATTTTTTGCTTGGCCTGACTGAGAAAACATAATTAAAAATACACTTATACTCAAAATATTGGTTTTAAAACAACCCAAAAGCTGCAGATAACAAATACAAGCATCGAGCATCCTAGAACAAAACAATCTCAAATCAGCAATAGAACGTCAACACGGGACATTCCCCGGTGACGGCTCTAATATATAATTATAAAGTGTAGATAAATGGGACACTCTATCCACCTCTCAAGGCACCACCAGCTGAGTCATCTCCACGACCAGCTGAGAAACCTTGGTATCCTGAACAACACACAGACAACCAAAACAACCAGTCCCAGAGGGATAGGGGTCAAACCCTAGTACGGAGAGCAAACTAAAACAGCAAATAGACAACAACAGATATAAATGCATGTGCTATGCATGAGACAACATGATGCAAAGGCAACAGGATACAAACGAATCAAGAATCCAAAGGAACTCAAGGAACAGCTCAGCAGCTGTCGATCAGATACGAACAAAGGGTAGTGGCCACGAGCATGTGAGACCGTGGTAGCTATCTACTCGTCTCAACACACTGTACCAGAGCATAATCCAGATCACTCAACCTGCGATTGCCAAAGCTCATGAGAGCGTGGTAGCTATCCACTCGTCTCATAGCGTCCAACAACTAAACCAGCAGGGATATGAGGAGCACGGTATTACCGCTCGTCCTCAATAACAACATCCTGGTACACACGGGTTAGCACAACAACGAATGACTAACAGATATGAGCTCAATCATGGAAAATGCGTGTATGCAATTACAACAGCTTGAAACAACTAACACAGGATAGAGGCAAGCAACAACACGATAGCATACACAGCACAACATACCAGCAAGCATACATAAATATCCATGCTTAAACCAAAGTTGTAATACTAGCTCAAATCCGTACCTTAGCTTATGTGCTACAATTACCACAACAGGGGTCCCGAGTAACTCAGATCTGAAACCTGATAGCCAACAACAACAACAACTCAGGGACATTAAGCACAGAACTATGAACTGGGAGCCACCAGCTCAACCTAGCTCTATCATACCCTTAGAACACAATAGCTGGCTCTAAACGAAATATAAGGTAAGATCTAACACTTACTCGAAAGCACTACTTGAACGGAAAAACAAATCGACTAGAACGCGAACAAATAACGCACTGTAGCTTCTTCGCGTTCTTCTTCCAACTAACCAAAGCCTTCGAAAGTGGTAGAAAAGGAAGCGTCTTGGCAAGGGGAACTCAACGCTACCAACCTTGCTCAAAGCTGCATCATCTACCGCCGGGAATCGAAGGAAATCAACCACGGTGAACAATAAGGGTTTCGCTACAGTAGAGGATATGCTTACGGGGAAAGAGATATTTCTAAGTGTTGGAAAACAATGGCGTACGTCTGGTCAAAGTCTTCTATTTATACAACTTAAGTCTCCCCAGATCTGGTGAACAGTAGCCACCGACACTCAAGGCTCATAGCTGGTACCAGCTCTAATCTGAACACTATACTAGATCTGGACTCTACGCTATACCAAATCTGACTACCACCAAACAACGTCGCACAGAAGTCCCACTCTGATTTGACCAGCTCACAACCAAATCTGGTTTTCCAAAACGGCGTCGCACCACAATCCAGCTCTTTGCTTACCCAGCAGTAACATATCCGAGCTTAAGCATTAGCAACAGCTCTTCACTATAACAGATCATCCCTTGGCCCACTCACACGTGTCATCCAGCTAGCTCTTACACGGGTACACTTAAACGGCGTCGCATCGCAACCCAGATCCGGATGACCAGATCTCACACAACACTGTCCAGCACATAATACACTCGACAAGCACCTACTGGTAACCCGAAACGATGTCACACTACCTCCCGATCTGGACAACCCAGAACCGGTCTACACCAAATTACAAACCGAACCGATCCACGTAGCGCTACCAGATTCTCTCTTCAAATCTGGTTTCCTCAAACGACGTCGCTTCAGCACCCGCTTCAAATATTCAACTTAGCGTACCCAAAATGGCTTGCGACACAATTCTTAAGCATCCAACCAGCCAGATCTGACCGTTCTATGAAAACTAATCCAAATCTGAATCCACGCACAAATCAGCGTACGTTCACTAAGCATACCAGGTCAGAGCTGGTCCATCCCAGATCAGCTCACGCCTGATCCGGTCTATGGTAAACCCGATTAATTAGGTTAATTGCTCCACTAATCTTTTGGGTCTCACAGGTTTTACCATTGTTGTGGATGAAGAATCTACATCCAAACACCCTGAAATACGAGATATCAGGTTTCTTGTCATTCCAGATCTCATATGGTGTTACACCATGACTCTTATTAATCATCGATCTGTTTTGAGAATAACAGGCTGTGTTAACTGCTTCAGCCCAAAATTTCTTAGAAATCCTGAATCATCAATCATGGTTGTATCAGCTTCTTTTAAAGTATGATTTCTACTCTCAGTTAACCCGTTTTGCTGAGAAGTTCTAGCTGCAGATAACTAATGCTTAATTCCAATGTCATCCACATAAGAGGATAGTTTATAATTTAAAAACTCAGTTCCTCTATCACTTCTTATCCGATTAACACTGCAAGATTTGTCATTTTGTACACGTTTAAAAAGCTTTATCAGCTGATCGGCAATTTTATCTTTTGATTTTAAATCAACACCCATGTAAATTTTGAAAAAACATCAACAACGACAAGGGTGAATTTCATTCCCCCTAAGCTGGTCACGGATATGAGACCGAAAAGATCCATGTGTAAAAGTTCCAGCATCGAGAGGTTTTGTTACTGCCTCTATTTTTGAAAGTAGATTTAATATGTTTTCCCAGCTGACATGCAGAGCAAATCTTGTCTTTTGAAAATTTTATTTTAGGCAAACCGGTAACCAACTCATACGAACTCAGATTAGAAGTGTTTTGAAATTTAGATGGTTCATCCACTGATGCCATAGCCAGCTCTTAGAAAAGTCAGCTACTAGGAAGGTTTGTTCAGTATGCGGCTGATCTAACCAATCTATTTTGTAGGTATTCCCCGATCTGTAACCTAACAACACGATCAGACCTTCTGGATTTTGAACTGTGCATGTGTGCTTTTGAAATTAAAAGAATAATTACTGTCACACAACTGACTGATACTAATCAACTTGTAATACAAGTTCTCAACAAGAAGAACGTTGAGAGTAAAGTTACCATAGGTAAGCTTACCCTTACCCACAGTGTTACCATTTGAATTATCACCGAAGGTGATCTTAGGTCCACTGCATGTCTTGAGATCTGATAACAGCTTGGGGTTACCATTCATGTGCCTTGCACAACCACTGTCCAGGTACCATGTTGATTTCTCCAGTCTTGAGACCTGCTATACCTGCAATCACAAACAATACAAAGTTTGGTACCCTTTTGGTTTACTTGGGTCCATGCTTGATCAATCCCTTCGGGACCCATTGGATAATCTTAAAAACTCTCCCAAGATACGTGTGAGGTTTATGTGTGATTTGTGATCTGATGTTAGGCTGATTTTGAGACACGAAAGATTATTGGATTAAATGAGTTAATTAATCGGATTTAGCATAGACCAGATTTGGCTTGAACAGATCTGGGATGGGCCAGCTTTGGGTGGTACGTTTGGTGAAGCAATCGGGTCAGTATAAGTCTTCGAACAACTCTGGATTGTTGGAGAATTTCAACGGAAAATGATTAGATTTGAGTGTTGGTCAGCGCTGGATGATCGTATTCAGATCTGGTGAAATCTGGTGGTCGCACGTTATTCTGGGCACGCTAGTGAATTTTGTTAGCGGGTAGCAAAGCGACGTCATTTGGGAGAAACCAGATTTGAGATGTGCGTGTTGTTAGTAATACATGGACAGGTCCGATTCGTAGTTATGGGGTAGATCGGTACGGTTCAGGAATTTCAGATTTGACTGGTATGTGTGTGCGTGAGATCTATGTGCGATGCGACATCGTTTAGCGATTCAGATTTGGATACAGGGATGACGTGTCCTAGTGAGTGAGCGATCCTCTGTGCGACGTTGTTTGGATGAGTTACAAATCTGATTTGGCGTAGAGTCCAGATCTGGAATGGTACTCAGATCTGAGTTGGGATCAGCTTTGGGCCTTAAGTTGTCGGTGGCTACTGTTCCTTAGATTTCGACAGATATGAGTTATAAATAAGAGGACTTTGACCATTCGATCGTGATATCTTTTCCGACACCTAAAAGATATTTCTTTCCGTAAGCTTACTCTGTCGCGATACCCTAGCTACTGTTCACCGTAGCTTCTTTCCTTCGATTTCCGATGGTATGCAGTTCCGATAGAAGCAAGAGTGGTAACTTTGGACTCCTCTTGTCAAGACCGTTCTTTCTATACCTCTTTCGAAGACTTGGGGTTAGATCAAAGAGGATCACGAAGGAAGCTACCTTGTGTAGTCTGTTGTCATTTGAGCAGATTTGCTTTTTCGTTCAGGTAACGCTCTGAGATAGTGATAGATCCTCCCTTATGCTTCGTTTAGAGCTGTCTGTTGTGTTAGAAGGGAAGGATAGAGCTGGGTGGAGCTCGTAGCTCCAGTTCGTAAGTTCTGTGTTACTATCCCTGAGTATTGTATTGTATTGGTTTATCAGGTTTCAGATCTGTGTGCTCGGGACCTTGTTGTGGTAATTGTAGCTCAGAAGGTTAAGGTACGGATGTGATCTTGTTTTACAGCTTTAGAGTTAGCATGGATATTATGTGTGTTGTTGTGTATGCTATCATCTGTTTGCCTCTGTCTGTGTTGGCTATTATATATGTTGCATACACGCATTTTCCATGTTGAGCTCAGATCTTGTTAGCCGTTCCTTGTTTTGCTAACCTATGTGTACTAGGATGCTTGTATTGAGGACGAGCGGCAATACCGTGCTCCTCATCTCCCTGCTGGGTTGTTGTTAGCCGCTATGAGCCGAGTGGGTAGCTCCCGATGTCTACCGTTCCTTGTTTTGTCTAACCTATGTGTACTAGGATGCTTGTATTGAGGACGAGCGGCAATACCGTGCTCCTCATCTCCCTGCTGGGTTGTTGTTAGCCGCTATGAGCCGAGTGGGTAGCTCCCATGTCTCATGAGTTGGGCTAGGTTGAGTGATTTGTTATGCATCTGGTACCGTGTGTTGAGACGAGTGGGTAGCTCCCATATACTCACACACGTCGTGGACACAATCTTTCAGTTGATCTGTATCAGTTGTTGAGCTGTTTCTTGAGATCCTTTGGCTCCCTGCCTTCGGTTGTAGCCCACTCTTATGCATAGCATCTGCATATTATCTGTTGCTATCTATTAGCTATTTTTCAGTTGCTTTCCGTACTGGGGTTTGACCCCATGTCCCTCTGGGGCTGGTTGTTTGTTGCCTGTGTGTATTTCATGTTATCATGGTTCCTCAGCTGGACGTGGAGTTGATCCAGCAGGTAGTGCCCTGGGAGGTGGATAGAGTGTCCAAGTTATATATAGTATATACATGTTATATTGTATTGTATCTATGTTGTGCGAGAGACTCATCATGGATCCTTTGGTTTGTTGATTGGGAGTCACTCTATATTTGTATTGCTGTTGGTTGGTGTATTGGATTTCAGTTGTTGTAAAATCAGTACTTTGGATATCAATGTATTTTTAAAGTATGTTTTCTAAGTCATGCCAAAACGAAAAATTTTAGCCTCTTTTTAAATGCTCCCGTGTTGTTTATTGCGTGTTTTATCTCTGATTGAGCACGATGCCTGACATTTTTGGTATCAGTGCTTAAGCTGGGATAAGCTCAATTTCTTTTGATCACACTTGAGTCTAGGCACATTGTTGCTTGTTGCATGTACATGACTATGTGATTTATTGGCTGTGTGATATTACTGTTCTAGTGATCTCGTAGATGCCGCCTAGACGTAGGGGTAGAGAGAGAGGACAGATTCCGGAGGAATCCGAGGGTCAGAACGAGGAAGTGCAGCGTAGTATTCCTCTTCGTAGACGTGCTAGACAGGTTGAGGATGAGGTAGATGAGCTGACAGCCTGTGTGGATGACATGGAACTTGTGATGGCGAGGTTTCTGCGGATGAACCCTCAGTCGTTTAACGGTGATGAACCTAGTTCCGATGCAGAGTCCTGTTTGCAGCACATTACCCGGTTGTTTGATATGTGAGGTACGATGACGAGCGTAGGTTGAGTTTGACTACGTTCCAACTGAGAAGGAATGCTGAGCGTTGGTGGAGAGGTGCTTCTCGAGCTATAGAGGAGACCGGTGTTGGGATTTCGTGGAATAGTTTCTTTACTGCCTTCCGACAGGAGTACGTCCCAGAGTCCTATGTTAACGTCAGGCGTGAGTTTGATAACCTGGTGCAGGGGACTATGTCTGTGGGGGAGTATGCCCGAAGGTTTTCTTCTCTCTTGCGTATGTTTCGCATGTTTCTGGCCGAGAGAGGGCGAATAGGAACAACTTCTTGGATGGATGAATGAGGATCTGTATTCTTTGGTGCTGGCGAGTTCATCGACTAGTTATGCTGATGCGGTGGACAAGGCTATGGATATTGAGGAGGGACTGCAGAACCGTAAGTCTCGTGTTAGGCCAGGGGTGCAAGGTAAACATCCCATGGTTCCGGGGGTGCAACTTTCCCAGTCTTCGCAGTCATCCCAGCCACCCCAGCAGCAGACAACCCAATAGTCTGGTGGTTTAGGCCTCGTGGTCATCAGTTCAAGAAGAAGTCGGGTTCTAGTTCTTCTGGTTCGGGCAGTTCTAGAAGCAGTAGTCCCAGGGCCGAGTTCTGTGGTCAGTATGTAGGAAAGCACCCTACAGCGCAGTGTGTTGGGGTGCAGGGTGCATGCAATAACTGCGTGAAGTTTGGACACTTTGCGAGAGTGTGTCCTTTGGCGGGATCACAACACACCGCTGCCCCACCTCAAGGTCGTCCATGAGGTTCTTCTGGTTCGGGCAGTTCTAGAAGCAGTAGTCCCAGGGCCGAGTTCTGTGGTCAGTATGTAGGAAAGCACCCTACAGCGCAGTGTGTTGGGGTGCAGGGTGCATGCAATAACTGCGTGAAGTTTGGACACTTTGCGAGAGTGTGTCCTTTGGCGGGATCACAACACACCGCTGCCCCACCTCAAGGTCGTCCATGAGGATCTTCTAGGGGTCGTTCTTTCCTTGTTCAGTAGCAGAGAGTCGGGGAGACGCAGTATAGGCCGTTCCAGCAGCCTGGTCCTTCGCGTTTTGGACAATCTTCCCAACCTCATTTCTCAGGACCCCAGCATGCCCAGGTGAATTCCATGACGAGGGAGCAAGCAGAGGGAACGCCAGGAGGAGTGATTGCAGTTACTTGCACTGTTTTTGATTTTCCTGCACGTGTATTATTTGATATAGAAGCATCATATTCATTCATCGCTCATGCATTTGTGGTTGAGCATGGTTTGCATACCACTTCTGTGTGATGTTGTGTCTGTTGCGACTCCTGCCGGCGCGAGCCTATTCTCCCAAGGGATTGTGTTGAATGACATTCTTAGGTTTGGTGAGAACGTGTTGGTAGCGAATCTGATCAGGCTAGTGTTGTGGAATTTCGATTTCATAGTGGTAATGGACGTGTTGTCTAATTATAGGACCACCATGGATTGTTTCCATGGCGTTGTGCGTATTAGGCCCCAGTTTGGCGAGAAATGGAATTTTTATGGCCACGATTCTCAGTCGAAGATTCCTTTGGTCTCTGCCATGGAGATGTTTTGCCTGTTGTCGTTGGAGAGCGTATGATTTATGATCTATGCTTTAGATGCATCCTTCTCTTCGTGAGTAGAGCTTGGTGATATCCCAGTCGTTCGTGATTTCCCTGATGTGTTTGAGGAGATTCGAGGTTTTCCTCCGAGAAGGGAGATCGACTTTAGCATTGAGTTTGTTAGGATAAAATTTATTAGTTTTGGTGATAACAAAATAAGACTAATTGCTATTGGACATTCAGCCGTTGGTTAGTATATCAGTGGATAGTCAGTAATCAGCCGATGGTTTGTTATCAGCAGTTGGAGTCTTCAAGGGTTAATCAGTAGGTGTATCTGTCTCAGACGCAAGCATTTGAGTGTTAGCGTGTTTTGTTAAAGATTGAAAAACGACAGCGTATTGGATCAGAACTAAGATTCAGTCGTTGGAGTTTGCGATAATGGTATTTCAGCAGGTGCATTCTTTAAGGGAAATCAGCAGTTGGAATAATCAGTAGTTGAGTATTCTTTACAATGATCAGTCGCAAGATACAGTGTTTTGGAATCAGTCTCAAGATACAGTGTTTTGGAATCAGTCGCAATCTACAGTGTATTACATATAAGTAGTTGTCTACAGTACTACTGCATTATCAGTCGATGGTTTATGTAACCAGTATGGAGCTACAGTAGATTTTATTACCAGTCGTGGTCTACAGTGGTTTATGTAACCAGTCGGGAGCTACAGTGACTTGTGTAAACAGTCGCTGATACTTGGTGTTTGCGTATAGTAAAACTATGTCGTGAAAATAAGTTAATACGACAACGTTTGGTTTAGCGCTAGAAATCAGTCGTTGGGTCACACAAGGATTCAGTTGTTGAAATAGCGCACGTGTTTATTAATAGTTGCATACTTTCAAGTACTAACCAGCAGCAACATCATTAACTATCTTGAAAGAAAGTTGAAGCTGGTTAACAGAGAAATTTCAGGCGCAAGCAACAAGCGATTCAAATACGATTGATTACTCAAATTGTAAAAGATCAGTAGAATCGTACAATTGCCTGGAATTAAGGAGACAACGTCGGTACTATTTTGGTAAATAGTACATATTTACAGAGAGCGTTATACGATGTTTGCACAGAAATGGAAATCGACAAATTAGCTCTGACGATATGCATATTTACCATGTAGTGGAGCAGGATTGACGGCATATGAATTACAGAGATTCAAAAAGGGGATTTTATTTCCTTTGGAGAAATTTAATGACCGTTGAGAACGAAGTGTATAAATAACCAGACTTTGAATTGAAGAACAACTTTGGCTATCATTCTCTTGCCGTCACTCTGCCAAAATTGCTGAGCGTATTGCAATTTGAAGCTATTCCCAAAAAGCTCACAACTCGAAGAACTTTCAATCAAGCATTCACAAATTTACCTTCGAGTCATCTTCTGGTTCACTTGTTGAATCGCGTTTCTACGTTTTAGAAACCAGAAGATTTACAGTCTCAATAGTGTTGTATCTCATTGTAATATTCATTTGAGTCTGTAACAAACGTGCTCCTTAAAAAGTCGTTTGAAAAACCTTATTCACTTGTAAATCAGCAGCTGCGTCTGCATGATAGTTTGTGTTGTTGCTAGGAGTTCACTTTGAGCGAGGCTCGGTGATCGGGTGTGTGCAGGAGGACTGTATTCATCAAATCTTCAAGTGAATCCTTCCTGAAAAGGAAGAAGGGGAGACGTAGGATATTTATATCCAAACTTCCAGAAACAAACTCTCGATCTTAATCTTTTACATTACGCATTATTTACTTTTTATACTGTTCACTGATTAATCGGTTTCTTTCCACACATTTTTGTTAACCGAGAAATCAACTTTTAAAACCGAGATACCTTAAGTCTGGTAACTCAGACTTAAGTTAAGCGGGTGCTTGTAAAATTATTTTAAACGGTTTCAAAAATATAAAAATACCAATGAGTTCATTCAACCCCCCCCGAATTCTGAACTCCTAGGGCTGTTTTCGTGCCATATTGATCCTATCAGAGTTGGTACCTGGTACAACTCCTATCTATCGAGCCCCGTATCGTTTAGCGCCAGCCGAGTTGAGGGAGCTTAAGGTACAGCTTAGCGACTATATTGTTTGTAAAGAAGAAGGATGGTTCGATGAGGATGTGCATCGACTTCCGGCAACTGAATAAGGCAACAATGAAGAATAAGTACCCATTACCGAGGATCGATGATTTGTTTGATCAGCTTCAGGGTTCAGCCATGTACTCTAAGATCGATCTGCATTCGGGGTACCATCAGTTGCACATTCGAGAGCAAGATGTTACGAAAACTGCATTTCGTACGAGGTACGGGCATTATGATTTTTTGGTTATGCCTTTTGGTTTGACGAATGCCCCTGCAGTTTTTATGGACCTGATGAATCAAGTCTTTTGAGAATTCATCGATCAGTTTGTGATAGTATTTATCGATGACATTTGGTGTACTCGAAGACTCCGATGCATAAAGAGCATTTGAGGCTGGTTCTCCAGACACTTAGAGACTTGCAGCTGTATGCTAAGTTTTCCAAATGCGAGTTTTGGTTGGACAGAGTAGTATTTCTGGGTCATGTCATTTCAGCTGAAGGTATATCTATTGATCACGGTAAGGTTGAGGCTGTTGTGAACTGGGAGCGTCCCAAGAATGTTTCAGAAATTCGTAGCTTTTTGGGACTGGCTAGCTATTACCGACATTTCATCGAGGGCTTTTCTAGAATAGCTAAGCCTATGACGCAGCTGACCCAGAAGGACAAGAGATTTGTTTGGATTGAGCAATGTGAGAACAACTTTCTTTTGCTCAGAGAGAAGCTAACTTCAGCGCCTGTGTTAGCTTTGCCTTCAGGATCAGGTGGTTTTGTGGTTTGTTTGGATGCTTCGGTTAATGGATTGGGTTGTGTGTTGATGCAGAATGGTCGGGTCATTGCGTATGCTTCTCGTCAGTTGAAACCGCATGAGACTCGATACCCAGTTCATGATTTGGAGTTGGAAACAGTGGTCTTTGCCTTGAAGATTTGGAGCCACTATCTGTATGGTGAGCAGTTTGTGGTGTATACAGACCACAAGAACCTTCGGTATCTCTTTTCTTAGTCAGATTTGAACATGAGACATCGTAGATGGATGGAGCTGCTTAAAGATTTCGATTGTGTGATCCAATATCAGCCTGGGAAATTGAATGTAGTTGCTGATGCATTGAGTAGGAAGGCTCAAGTGGCGATGCTAGCTTCGTTGCAGATTTCGAAGGTCCATGAGCATCTAAGCACTACTGGTTGGCGGTTTTACCTAGGTGAGGATTATGTTGTGGTGTCTTCTTTTCAAGTTGAGCCACAGATTGTTGCGAATATTAGAGCAGCTCAAAGAACAGATTCATGCATCCATGAGCTGAAGTTGAAAGCTCGAAATGGACAGTTGGAAGATTATTCTGTCTCGTCTGATGGTTGTTTGAGATTTCGTAGTGCCAAATCTGATTGATTTGAAGGAGGAGATCTTGAGAAAATCTCACTGTAGTAGACACAGTGTTCATCCTGGTGCAAGAAGATGTAACATGCCTTGAAGCCGCACTACTGGTGGGCATTTTTTAAGAGTGATGTTGCTGATTTTGTTGCGTGTTGCCTGAATTGTCAGCAAGTTAAGGCAGAAATGATGAGACCTGGTGGTTTATTTGCAGAGTTTAGAGGTGCCTCAATGGAATTGGGAGCACATAGCAATGGATTTTGTTACACATTTGCCTCGTCCAGTCGAGGGTGTGATGCTGTTTGGGTAGTTATTGATAGATTGTCAAAGTCTGCTCACTTCATTCCCTACAATATGATGTATTCTTTGAAGAAAATGGCGAAGATGTACATAGATTTTGTGGTTCGATTACATGGTGTGCCTGTGACCATTGTTTCAGATCATGATCCGAGGTTTACTTCCAGGTTTTGGAAGAGTTTGCAAACAGCTTTGGGTACCAGATTGGCTATGAGTACAGCCTATCATCCCCAGACAGCTGGTCAATCTGAGAGAACTATCCAGACTTTACAGGATATGTTGAGAGCTGTTGTGATGGATTTCGGTGGTAGCTGACAAGATTCACTGTCCTTGGTTGAATTCTCCTATAATAACAGTTACCAGGTGACGATTGTTATGGCACCATTTGAAGTATTGTATGGTAGAAAGTTTAGATCGCCTATTTGTTGGGAAGAAGTTGGGGAGAAGCAGCTGTCTTCTCCAGAATTTGTGCAGCAGATGAGAGATCAAGTGGAACTGATTCGCCAGCGTATGAAAGCTGCACGAGATCGCCAAGCCATCTATGCGAATATAAGGCGTAGGCCTTTAGAATTTCAGGTTGGTGATCGAGTATTCTTGAAAGTTTCTCCTTTTAGAAGTATTATGAGATTTGGTCTCAAGGGAAAATTAGCTCCTCGTTATGTTGGACCTTATGAGATTGTAGAAAGGATCGGACCGTTGGTTTATCGTTTGTTGTTGCCACCAGATCTGTCCTCATTCCATGATGTGTTTCATGTTTCTATGCTGAGGAAGTATGAGATTTGGTCTCAAGGGAAAAATAGCCTCTCGTTGTGTGTTGGAGAGTTGCTGTTTGTGTTGTGCGTAGCGTGATTTTCCAGTGTTAGTTGTTTTGTTGAGGTTCTATGCAGTTCTCGAGTTGTTGTTTGATTTCGAGGAAGAAATCTTATTTCAGTGATGGAGGAATGTGAGACCCGAAAGATTATTGGATTAATTGAGTTAATTAATCGGGTTTAACATAGACCAGATTTGGCTTGAACAGATCTGGGATGGGCCAGCTTTGGGCTGGTACGTTTGGTGAAGCAATCGGGTCAGTATAAGTCTTCGAACAACTCTGGATTGTTGGAGAATTTGCACCGAAAAATGATCAGATTTGAGTGTTGATCAATGCTAGATGATTGTATTCAGATTCGATGGTGAAATATGGTGGTCGCGCGTTATTCTGGGCACGCTAGTGAATTTTGTTACCGGGTAGCGAAGCGACGTCGTTTGGGAGAAATCAGATTTAAGATGTGCGCGTTGTTATTAATACGTGGACAATTCCGGTTCGTAGTTATGGGTTAGATCGGTACGTTTCAGGAATTTCAGATTTTACAGGTATGTGTGTGCGTCAGATCTGGGTGCGATGCGACATCGTTTAGCAATTCAGATTTGGCTAGCGGGATGACGTGTCCTAGTGAGTGAGCGATACTCTGTGCGACATCGTTTGGATTAGTTCCAAATCTGTTTTGGCGTAGAGTCCAGATCTGGAGTGGTACTCAGATCTGAGTTGGGATCAACTTTGGGCCTTAAGTTTTCGGTGGCTACTGTTCCTCAGATTTCAACATATTTGAGTTATAAATAGAGGACTTTGACCATTCGATCATGATATCTTTTCCGACACTTAAAAGATATTTCTTCTCGTAAGAATACTCTATCGCGATACCCTAGCTACTTATTACCGTAGCTTACTTCCTTCGATTTCCGTGGTAGGTAGTTCCGATAGAAGCAAGAGTGGTAGCGCTGGACTCCTCTAGTCAAGACCGTTCTTCTATACCTCTTTCGAAGACTTGGGGTTAGCTCGAAGAGGATCGCGAAGGAAGCTACCTTGTGTAGTCTGTTAGCATTTGAGCAGATTTGCTTTTCCGTTCAGGTAACGCTCTGAGCTAGTGATAGATCCTCCCTTATGCTTTGTTTAGAGCTATCTGTTGTGTTAGAAAGGAAGGATAGAGCTGGGTGGAGCTCGTATCTCCCTGTTCATAAGTACTGTGTTACTGTCCCTGAGTATTGTATTGTATTGGTTTATCAAGTTTCAGATCTGGTTACTCGGGACCTTGTTGTGGTAATTGTAGCTCAAAAGGTTAAGGTACGGATGTGAGCTTGTTTTACATATTTAGAGTGAGCATGGATATTATGTGTGCTGTTGTGCATGCTATCATCTGTTTGCCTCTGTCTGTGTTGGCTATTATATATGTTGCATACACATATTTTCCATGTTGAGCTCAGATCTTGTTAGTCGTTCCTTGTTTTGCTAACCTGTGTGTACCAGGATGCTTGTATTGATGACGAGCAGCAATACCGTGCTCCTCATCTCCCTGCTGGGTTGTTGTTAGCCGCTATGAGCCGAGTGGGTAGCTCCCACGTCTCATGAGTTGGGCAACGGTAGGTTGAGTGATTTGTTATTCATCTGGTACCAAGTGTTGAGACAAGTGGGTAGCCCCATATACTCACACCCGTCATGGCCACAATCTTTCAGTTGATCTGTATCAGTTGTTGAGCTATTTCTTGAGATCCTTTGGCTGCCTGCCTTCGGTTGTAGCCTTGTTCTCATGCATAGCATCTGCATATTATCTGTTGCTATCTATTAGCTGTTTTTAGTTTCTCTCCGTACTGGGGTTTGATCCCATGTCCCTCTAAGGCTGGTTGTTTGTTGCCTGTGTGTATTTCAGGTTATCATGGTTCCTCAGCTTGACGTGAGTTGATCTAGCTGGTAGTGCCCCGGGAGATGGATAGAGTGTCCCAGTTATATATAGTATATACATGTTATATTGTATTGTATCTATGTTGAGCGAGAGACTCATCATGGATCCTTTGGTTAGTTGATTGGGAGTCACTCAATGTTTGTATTGCTTTTGGTTTTTGTATTGGGTTTTCAGTTGTTGTAAAACCAGTACTTTGGATATCAATGTATTTTTAAAGTATGTTTTCTAAGTTAGGACAAAGCAAAAAATTTTAGCAACTTTTTAAATGCTTCCGCGTTGTTTATTGCATGTTTTATCTCTGATTGAGCACGAGGCCTGACACTGATAAGAAACATATTTGTCGTGAGATCTGAGCTTATTGTACTTAGGTACTGCCTTTCATTCACAAAAGTTTTCGAGAACTGGCCTGTATTTCTTCCACCATATTTGGGTTGACCCCTCATCTGTTCTACATGTTTCTTAAGCCAGCTCTCTTTAGGCTTTTCAGGAGCAGTATACCTCAGCCCACAGTATCTACCTTGCCAGATTTGAGGCTTAGCACCTATCTTAGATTCATCAGATTGTGCCTCTTCAGGCTGTCCCGTGCTAGATTTTATAAAGTTCATTGTTTGAAGCTTTGTCCTATCCAGCTTTGGGTGAGTACTGGTTTCTGCCATACTGCATTCATCACTACCATAGCCAAGTCCAATTTATCACCAGACAGCTTCATAGCTCCTTGCAGCTTTTGCAGTGAAGTAGAGGACTTGGTCCAGGAGCTTATAATATCAGCTAAGCGCTGATTCTCATTGAGAATCTCCTGTGACCTGCTTCTCAGCTCATCATTCTCAGTCGTGAGCATACTTAGAGCAGCCTGCTTTTCGCTTGAGCTTACCAACTCAGCTTTTGTAGCATGACTCTCCTTTTCGGCTTTAACTTCCTCAAATGACTAAGAAAGCTTCTTGTACTCATGAACCATGTCATTAAGTGCAGTGACAAGGTCCTCACGTGTAAATTCTAGATTGGAAAAATCAAATACCTCATCAGTGTCATCAGCCATGAGACACTGTACTTCATCCTCACGTTCGCTTGATGAGGACGTTCCTGAGCTGGACTCCTCTGAATCTGTGTCTGCCCTTGAGCTCTTATTTTCCTCAGCTACCATGGCTTTTCAGTCCTCCTCTTTCTGTAAAACTTCTTCTCATTCTTGTCCTTGTTGACGCGATCTGGTTGCTTCTTTGCGTCCTGCTTGGGATTCCTGCAGTTCGCTATGAAGTGTCCAGACCTGCCACAGTTATAACATTTGTCAAGTCCCACTCGTAGGCCTTCAGGTTGGCAAAAAGATCATGGAGTTCCAGCTTGTTGAAGTCCTTGGACTCCCACATGGCCATAGTCTTAACGTCTTGGGCAACGCTCTCATAACCTTTAGGGTTAGCTCCCTGTTACTGTATTCTTTGCCTCATCTGGTCAGCTCTATCACCAGCGATCTGAACGTTTTATCAAACTCTCCCATAGTCTCTTCAGACTTCATCCTGATCAGCTCAAACTTCTGCAAGGCCACAGTCAGCTTGTTTTCCTTTGTTACCTCATTTCCTTCACAGATTTGGGTGAGCTTCTCCCATATCTCCTTGGCCGTGGTACATGTTTGAATCTTGCTGAACATGTTGTGTCCAGCATCTTATAAAGAATGTCCTTGGCCACATTATCCAAATTGGCCTTCTTTTGTCTTCTCTAGTCCACTCCATCCATGGCTTTTCAACCCACTGAGCAAAACCAGGAGATATAGCAATGGTTGTATTTGGCCTCATAATCTTGATTGGCCCATCTGTTATGACGAACCACATATCATCGTCTTGGGACGCTAGGTGAGCTTGCATCCGGATCTTCCAGACGTCATACTCCTCTTTGGAAAACATAGGAATTGTTTTGTGAGAAATCGACATTTTTAATTAATGCAAATAATAATACTGTTCAGAAACTGAGATACCGAGCTCTGATATCACTTGTTAGGATCGAAAATATGGCTCGGGAGTTCAGGGGGGGTGAATGAACTCCTTTGCTAATTTTTCGTGAAAACTATTTTAAAAAAATTTTACGACTCTTCGCTAATCTCTAAGCTGAGTTACCAGCTTGGATGATCTCGGTGTTAAACTGTTGTATCATGTAAACGAAAATGTTTGTGTGGAAATAACACGATTAAAAGGGATAGAATTTGTTTCTGGAAATTCGGAGCTTAAACTCCTACGTCTCCCCTTCTTCCAAACTGGAAGGATTTCCACTAGAAAATTTGATTATTACAGCGCTTGTAAACAACTCAGTCCAAAAGCTAGCAGCTACAAGAACCCCTAGCAATATCACAATAGAAATAGACTAGCGATCTGTTCCGGAATACAAGACACAACTATAAGCTGGTTCGGCTATTCTAGCTCTCTCACGCTCCGTTTTTGATATACCAAGAAAACTTAACATGACAGAGTGAGGCTAAAAAGATTTGTGTGACACAAAGAATTTGTCAGGCCCAGTGCCCTAATACATCAGTTAGTCACAATTATGCGGAAGCATCATAAAAATATGGGCTAAAAATTTTCGATTATGGGCCTGATCCAATATCATTCAAAATACATTCATACTCAAAATAAGAGTTGAACTCGAAACTCAAACAGCATACAATAAAACAAGTAGTCAATCATAGATCCCCCAATAAATAAAGGAACAGGATATCCCCTGGCTCAATATATGTATCAATACAACTGGGACTCAAATCAAAAAGGGGATCGACCAGTTGAAGCTCCACTCTATCCAGCCTGGTTAACTGAAGAAACTGTAATTGGCCAACACCGACCAAAACAGCCCAAAGTAAGGAAAATAAACGAGGTCAAACCTCAGTACGAAGAGAACAATAAAAGCATCTATCATATCAGACAATGCAATATCTCAATCGTGCAATGCATGAAAAGGGCTACAAAGAATCAAAGGTAGACAAAACACAATGACTCAGCTGTGCAGATCTCATCAATCATCATCATCTTGTGATCTTCAGGAGCGACGACTCAGCCGACCATCACAAGGCAGTGTGGTATTCAGGCACGACGACTCAGCCGGCCACCACATCACAAATACAGCATTGGACCTTTCAGGTGCGACGACTTAGCCAGCCGATCACAACATGCAAAGAAACTCAGTTCTCAAAGGAATCAGGCTCAATATGTATGCGTGAATGCACAACAGACATCATACATATACCTCACGCACAAACAGACATGAGCACAGAATCATCATACAATCAACACAAGTCACAACAGTTAATACACGAAAGAAATATCCCAAAGCTGATAGTAAAGCTGCTAAAATCTAGCTTAATTCGTACCTCAATTCAGCATCTACCTCAACAGATCTTACAAAAACAAAGAAACAGCAACCAGCACAAGTATACTGCCCTAGTAGCTTCACGACGAACTCAATGGAAGCCACTACCTGCTCAAATCTATTAAGATATCTCAATATCAACTCAAATCTAAACTCATACAACTTAAATTCTAAAGCCTCGTAACTTACTCAGCTACCTCAACTCTACAGAGCACCACTCAGCTCTCAACGAAGCTTAAAATGGAAAGAAATCACTTACCCAAAGCTGCTAAAGAATAGAAGAACTACGGTTCAACAATCGCGAAGACACACGAACACTGCAACAACTTCGCGCTCCTCAAATCCGATGACTTCAGTCTCCAAACTGGATTCAATCGGACGCTCTAGAGAAGACGAGCTAAGCGCTACCAATCTTGCTCCAGACGATGCCAATCGACGAAAATAGGGTTCGTATGAACAGTACCAATCGAGGGTTATCGGGAATGAAGATAAGAAATATCAGGTTCGAAAAGTACTCTAAGTGCTAATCGACACTTAATTTAAATACCCAGATCAAAGCTACAGTGAAAATCAATCACCAGCAAATCCAGATCTCATCGCTAAAATAGAAGTCACTCAAATCTGGCCCCAGCTATCATCCATATCTGACTACGCTATCTCAGATTTGCCTCATCAACAAAACATGCATTCTACTCGAAACGTTGTCGCGCTACTTAACCAAACGACGTAGCATCGAGGTCCCGCTCTCGCAACAGATCCCGCTAACGCTGATCTAGACTTGACCACATAGACGCTCACATATGCTCACGCCCGCTAAACAGATTCTACTTACTAGTGTCAAATCTGAATACTCGATACGACATCGCATTACCTCTTGCAACGCCAAATCTGATTAACACCTCAGCGACAGCGTTTCGCTCCCTGTTCGCGGCTATTCACGCAAACACGCGATGGACAGATCTGAACATCCAGATTTCACTCAAATCTGAAATTCTGAAATTCACCAAATCCTCACATCTGAAAACCCGAAAATCAGAAACTCAATTAGCTAATCCTAATCTAAATCTGATTAGCTAATAAATCGTACTTAAAAATTTCTAATCCTCACATTCTCCCCCACTATAAATCGATTTCGTCCTCGAAATCAACTCGTAGCACCAGATTCAAAAATCACAACGAGATGTCATTCTCACGGCACAGTATACTAGACACCATTCCAAAAACACCTATGCCATACTGCCCAGCATACTCAATGCTAAACAACCACTAATCAACAGCACAATCATTCAAACACGAGATCAACAATCCAAAAAATTACCTGGAATACTACTGCCGTCACCGCTCAAACAGATGAGGCCACTCTTGTCTCATCTTCTCTTACACTTCCCAGGTAGCTTCCTCACGACCATGCTTGCTCCATCGGACCATCACCAACGGAATAACCTTATTCCTCAGTTGCTTCTCCTTCCTATCCAGAATCTGCACTGGATATTCCACATAGCTCAAGGTATAATCAAGCTCAACTTCATCAGTCCTCAACATATGGGACGAATCTGGCTCATATTTCCTCAACATTGACACATGAAACACGTCATGCATCACTGCTAACTCATCAGGAAACCTCAATCTATAAGCCAACTGTCCGATCCTCTCAACAATCTCAAAGGGACCAACGAATCTAGGAGCCATTTACCTTTCAATCTGAATCTCATCACGCTCTTGAAAGGAGAAACTTTGAGAAACACTCGATCGCCAACCTCAAACTCCAAAACTCTGCGTCTCTTGTTAGCATAGCTAGCATGTCGATCTTGAGCAGCTTTCATCCTACTCCGAATCAACTCAATCTGATCCTTCATGTGCTGCAGAAACTCAGGAGTAGACAACTGCTTCTCACCAATCTCTTCCCAGAAGATCAGTGATCTACACTTACGACCATACAACGCTTCAAAAGGTGCCATCCCAATAGTCACCTGGTAGCTGTTGTTATAAGAAAACTCAACTAAGGACAAGGAATCCTCAGCCACCACTGAAATCCAAAACAACTGCTCGCAGCATAGCTTCTAAAATCTGAATGGTCCTCTCAGATTGACCATCTGTCTGTGGGTGATAAGCTGTACTCATAGCCAATCTCGAACCCATCGCTGCCTGCAAGCTCTTCCAAAATCGGGAAGTAAACCTTGGATCTATATGAGACACTATCAAAACCGGCACTCCATGCAATCTCACCACATTTTCAATGTACAGTTGCGCCATCTTCTTCATCGAACATCTCACATCATAGGGAATGAAATGGGATGGGAATCTTACCCTCCTGATGTAGGATATTAATAACAACCGTCATCTTATAGCCTGTAGGAGTGTCTTATCTTATTCGAATGACTTCGAGAGTCTATCAACAACAACCCAAACAGCATCACATCCCCTATTCGATCGAGGCAAATGAGTCACAAAATCCATGGCGATGTGCACCCAATTCCACTGAGGCACTTCTAGACTCTGTAGCCATCCGCCAGGTCTCATCCTCTCAGCCTTGACCTGTTCGCAATTCAAACATCGAGCTACAAATCCAGAGATGTCGTTTCTCATGCCTTCCCACAAAAAGTGAGACTTCAGGGCATGATACATCTTCTTCTCACCCGGATGCACACTATATCGACTACAATGAGCTTCATTCAAGATAGCTTCCTTAAAATCAATCAAATTCGGAACCACCAGTCTACCTCGAAATCTAAAGCATCCATCAGAAGCAACAGAAAAATCCTCAAACTGACCATTCTGAGCCTTAATCTTCAACTCATGAACATACGTATCAGTCCTCTGTGCTGCTTTAATGTCTGCTACAATCTGTGGCTCAACCTAAAAAGAAGAAACCATGAAGCACTGATCACCTGACTGAAAACACCATCCGAAAGTACCCAAATCCTCATGGAATTTGGATATACTCATCGACGTCAACATCGCAGGTTGGGATTTCCTACTCAAAGCATCGGCCACTAAATTCATCCGTCCAGGCTGATACTGAATCTCAAACTCAAAATCTTTCAGAAACTCCATCCAACGGCGTTGCCTCATATTCAAATATGACTGCGTGAAGATATACTTCAAACTCTTGTGGTCGGTGTACACCACAAATTGTTCACCATACAAATAGTGTGAGGAATCATATTTTAGATTAGTGATTAATCGAATTCATCTGAGATTAGAAGAGATTAATTGTTGCAAGTTTTCGTAATTTTGGTATTTTGAGTTAGAAGCTGGTCGGTGGTGAAATCCAGTTGCAACGCGTATTTAGAATCGCAAGAGATTAATACGTCGTCGTTTTGGTGAAACCAGTCGTAGAACATTTCAGAAGTCAACGCTTGTCAGCGGTACTGTAGCTCACAGCTGGTGGTAATTGGAAATCAGTAGTTGCATTTGAAGAGGTTGCTGCTGGCAGTATTTGCTTTAGGTGCGAGATTTAACGAGAAAGCGACACGTGTTGGTCAACCTTTTGGTGTTGAATGTTGGATTGTGGCGTTATCAGCTGTTGCGTTGTGAGGAATTGTCCCAGCTGAATGACCAGCTACTGGTTTGAGGAACCAGTCGTGGGAGCAACACGATGTTGTTTAGATAAGTAGAAACGCTACGTTTTGGGGATTGCGTCTGGTACCAGTTTTGAGGAATTTGTTACCAGCTGTTGGTTGCGTCTGCTGTTGGCAGCGATGCTGACGTAATCTTTACGTCGTCGTTTTGATTGTTGAGTGCAACCAGTCGTTGGTTGTTTTGATAGAATCTGTTGTCAGCTGGTGGAACGCTGCGGCGTTGTTTTGTTTAGTTGGAACGGTGTCGTTTTGATGCTATTTTGCAAACGCAACGCCTGGTGGTTGCTGCTGGTTTTGTTGAGAGCAAAAGCTGGTTACTGTTGTAAGATTTCTACTGTAGCATTTCTCAACGACTGATTTAGAGGAACATCAGCTAGTGTATGGAAATATATATATAGATAAGTGTTGATCGACACTTATAATTATTTGAGAACCCGATATTTCTTATCTCCATTCTTCGTATCCCTCGATAGCTACTGTGCACCGTAGTACTCTTTCGTCGATTTCTGTCGTGTCCCGCCGTTGTTTTGAATGATATTGGTGGCGCTGAACTCCTCTTGAGTTTCTCTACCGATTGATACCAATTTGGAGACTGGAACCGTGGATTTGAGGAAACGCGAAGAGCCTGTTCGTTCGACGCTTTATGTGAAATCTTGCCCGAGCGTTCCTCTGTTAGTGTAAGCTTTTGGGTAAGTGTTCTCCTCTGTTTTGAAGTTATGTTTCAGATGTTTAGCCTGAGTTGTATGGCAGAACTAGGATTTAGTTCTCGGCCGTAGGTGCTAATTGAATTGGACTTAGTGTTGAGCTGAATTACTAGATGTTTTAACAGATCTGAACTTCCAGGAGACTTACAGCTGAATTGCCGTGACCAGTGAGTGAAGGTTTGAGGTTAGCCGTGCTTGGTGAGATCTGTTGGATAATTCAGAGGATTGAGGTACGAATTGGAGCAATTCTGGACAGCTATGATGCTTGAGCATGCGTATATTTCAGGCTGTGAAATCTGGTTGATTTTGATGATTGTAATTGCGTGAGCAGAATGTGTTTTATTGATTGATTTATGTTCTGTTTCGCGTACTGTGATTTGTATGCATCAAGCATTGATTTATGAATGGCATCCATGCATACATCTTGAGCCTGATTGACAGATGAATTGATGAACTGATTGAAAGCCACGTTGCGACTGGCCGACTGATGAGTTGTGCCTGAAAAGTCCAACGCTATCATCGGAGTGGTGACTACCGGATTCGAGTGTCTACCACCGAGCTGTGATGGGCTGACGGGCTCCGAAAATCATGGACCGATGATTTCCCTGGTTGATACACCGTACGGGTATAGAGGCTGATTGAGATGATTTCCAGTTGATACACTCGTCTAGCTATCCGATCCTTTATAGCCCTCATGCATTTCATAGCATTGATTATAGCATGTTGCATGATTAGCTGTTTTGATAGCTCTTCGTACTGAGGCTTGACCTCGTATTTGTTTTCCTGCTTTTGTGTTTTTTGGGTCTGTGTTACCCACTTGCAGGATCTTCAGGTAACCAAGCTGGAACGAGTGGATGTTCAGCTGGTTGATCCCCGTTCCCTTGAGTCCCAGTTTATTTTATTATGTATTGAACCGGGGGATGCCCCGTGATTCTATGTATTGGGGATCTATTGTTGATTTTAAATTTGTGTTACCTGTTTTGTATGGGTTTGAGTTAACTCATATTTTGAGTATTGATATTTTGAATTTATGTTTTGAGTTCAGGCCCAAACTATTTCGAAAAATTTTTAAGCCCGATTTTACGCTTCCGTTATTATGTGCTTAATTGCGCTCTAATCTTGTGAGATTAGCACGGGGCCTGATATTTTTGGTATCAGAGCTTAAACTGGGATAAGCTCGATTTACTTTGATCAGGACGACTAGACGTACTGCGGAGGAGTCTAGGGCAGGTATTGATGATGATGTTCATCAGGTTGTACAATGGTTACTAGACAGATAGGCGAGATGGAGTTGGTTTTAGTCTAGGTTTCAGCGGACGAACCCTCCGACATTTTCTGCAGCAGAGGGTGGTGCGATGGCTGAGGCTTGGTTAGCTCAGATGGAGGAGTTGTTCGATACTCTGGAGTACGCTCCCGAGAAGAGACTGAAGCTGGCGGTGTTGCAGCTGAGAGACAATGCACATCGCTAGTGGAGAGGTACTTCTCGTATCCTTCGTGATAGTGGGGCTGTGATCACCTGGGAGAGCTTCTGTGAGGCATTCAGACAGGAGTATACCTCGGATTCCTCTATAACAGCCGGGAGCGGGAGTTTGAAAACTTGAAGCAGGGTAGCATGCGAGTGGCTGAGTATGCCCAACAGTTTTCTGTGCTTTTGGTTTATGTGCCACACGTTGCCAACCAGGAGAGGACGAAGAGGAACAAATTTCTGAAGGGCTTGAGGCCTGATCTGTACCGGATGGTTTTGTCTGGGTCACCTGCGACCTATATTGATGCAGTGAACCGAGCGGTGGACATTGAGGAGAGTTTGATGGAGGTTGAGGCTCCGATTCAGCCGACTACTGGACGCACCTATCAGCCTGTGCAGGATGCGTCGCAATCTTTTTATTCTCCTCAGGGGTCGCAGCAACAACAGTTGAATCGCCAAAGGTTTCGACCTTGAGGGAAAAAGTTCAAGAAGAAGGCGGATTCGAGTTCCTCTGGTTCTGCGAGTTCTGGTTCTGGCAGCGGTTCTAGTGGCATGTCTTGTGGACAGTGCGGAGGAAGGCATTCTACTTCGCAGTGTCGTGGAGTTCAGGGGTCCTGTCGTAACTGTGGACAGCCAGGACACTTTGTTAGAGTGTGTCCTCTGTTGAGGGGTCAGTCTTCAGTTCCTTCACAGCAGGGATCAGCTGGTGGTTCTTCTCAGAGACCGCAGTTTCCTGCCCCTACCCAGCGATCTGGATTTCAGCCTAGTGGACTGTCTAGGTTTGGAGGACCTTAGAGACCTCAATTCCAGATTCCCCAGTAGGATCAGGCGAACGCTTTGATGAGAGAGCAGGCTGAGGAGACGCCTGGCATAGTGATCGCAGGTATATGTTCTATTTTCGATTATCATGCGAGAGTTTTATTTGACACTGATGCATCACACTCTTTTATTTCTGAGTTGTTTGTATATGAGCATGGGTTGAGTTTTTCCCCATTGTGTGATGTTGTTTCCGTGTCTACCCCTGCTGGAGTGAGTCTGTGGTCTCGTGAAGTGGTATTGGAATGTGTGCTTCGATTTGATGAGCACGTTTTGGTGTCCAATCTGATTGTTTTGGGAATCATAGATTTTTATTGCATCTTGGGGATGGATGTATTGTCTAGTTATAAGGCTACTGTTGACGGTTTTCATGGTGTGGTGAGATTTCGCCCTGACTCGGGTGAGAGGTGGGAGTTCTACGGTGCTGATTCGCGCTCGAAGATTCCACTGGTGTCTGCCATGGAGATGTTTATCCTGCTATCGCTAGATAATTCTGGATTCATGATTTACGCGCTTGACATTTCCCAAGAGTCACGATTTGAGTTAAACGATATTCCGATCGTACGAGAGTTTCCCGACGTGTTTCCAGATGAGATTCCTGGATTCCCTCCAAGACGTGAGATCGATTTTAGCATAGAGTTGGTGCCCGGTACCGCCTCGATTTCTAGAGCTCCTTACCGTTTGGCGCCAGCAGAGTTGAAAGAGCTGAAGGATCAGTTGAGAGATCTCTGGGAGAAGGGCTTCATCAGACCGAATTCCTGGATTCCCTCCAAGACGTGAGATCGATTTTAGCATAGAGTTGGTGCCCGGTACCGCCTCGATTTCTAGAGCTCCTTACCGTTTGGCGCCAGCAGAGTTGAAAGAGCTGAAGGATCAGTTGAGAGATCTCTGGGAGAAGGGCTTCATCAGACCGAGTATGTCGCCTTGGGGAGCTCCGATTTTTTTTGTGAAAAAGAAGGATGGGTCTATGAGGAAGTGCGTGGACTTCCGACAGTTGAATAAGGCGACGGTGAAGAACAAGTATTCTTTGCCAAGGATTGATGACTTGTTCGATCAGTTGCAGGGATCGGTCGTATACTCGAAGATTGATTTGTGCTCTGGTTATCACCAGTTACGGATTAGAGACACTGACGTGACGAAGACAGCTTTCCGGACTCGATATGGGCATTATGAGTTTCTGGTCATGCCGTTTGGGTTGACGAATGCCCCAGCTATTTTCATGGATTTGATGAATCGCGTCTTTAGCGAGTACATTGATCGGTTCGTTATCGTCTTCATAGATGACATCCTAGTGTATTCGAGGAGCTTGAGAGAGCATAAGTAGCATCTGAGACTGGTGTTGCAGAAATTGAGAGACTCGCAGTTGTATGCCAAGTTCAGCAAGTGTAAATTCTGGCTTGATCGGATTATCTTTTTGGGTCATGTGATTTCGGCGCAAGGGATTTCGATGGATCCGAGTAAGGTCGAAGCAGTTCTTAACTGGGAGAGACCTAGGAGCGTTTCAGAGATCCGCAGCTTCTTGGGATTGGCTGGCTATTACAGGCGTTTTATCGAGAAGTTCTCTTCCATAGCCAGGCCGCTGACTCAGTTGACTCAGAAGGATAGGAAATTCGTTTGGACTGAGGAATGCGAGTACATTTTTCAGACGTTGAAGGAGAAGTTGACTACTGCTCCTGTTTTGGCTCTACCGTATGGATCCTGAGGATTTGTTGTGTGCTCTGACGCTTCTCTCAATGGTTTAGGATGTGTTCTGATGCAGAACGGGTACGTGATTGCCTACACGTCTCGACAGTTGAAGCCTCACGAGACGAAATACCCTGTTCATGATTTGGAGTTGGCTGCAATAGTGTTTGCCTTGAAGATTTGGAGACATTATCTGTATGGTGAAGAATTTGTGGTATACACCGACCACAAGAGCCTGAAATATATCTTCACGCAGTCTGATGGATTGAATTGCTCAAGGACTTTAACTCTGAGATTCAGTATCAGCCTTGGCGGATGAACTCAGCAGCAGATGCTTTGAGTAGGAAGACCCAGCCTGCGATGCTTTCGTCTTTGAGTGTCTCTAAAGTCTACGAACAGTTGAGTACTTCTGGTTGGCGTTTCCAGCCGGGTGATCAGTACTTTATGGTTTCTTCAATTCAAGTAGAACCGCAGATTGTGAGTGACATCAGGGAGGCGCAGAGGACTGATGCTTATGTTCATGAGTTGAAGATTAAAGCCCGAAGTGGTCAGTCTGATGATTTATCTGTTTCGTCTGACGGGTGTCTGAGATTTCGAGGAAGATTGGTGGTTCTGAACTTGATCGATTTGAAAGAAACCATTATGAATGAAGCGCATTGTAGTCAGTACAGTGTGCATCTGGGCGAGAGAAAGATGTACCATGCCTTGAAATCTCACTACTGGTGGGAAGGCATGAAGAGCGACATCTCTGGTTTTGTTGCTAGATGTTTGAATTGCCAGCAGGTCAAGGCTGAGAGAATGAGACCTGGTGGATTGCTACAGAGTTTGGAGGTGTCCCAATGGAATTGGGAGTACATCGCCATGGATTTTGTGACTCATCTACCTCGATCAAGTAGGGGATGTGATGCGATTTGGGTGGTGATTGATAGACTTTCGAAGTCAGCCCATTTCATTTCCTATGACGTGAGGTGTTCGATGAAGAAAATGGCGAAACTGTATATCGACCATGTGGTTAGATTGCATGGAGTGCCTGTTTCGATAGTGTCTGACAGAGATCCAAGATTCACTTCTCGTTTTTGGAAGAGTCTGCAAGCAGCGATGGGTTCGAGATTGGCTTGAGTACAGCCTATCACCCACGGACAGATGGTCAGTCTGAGCAGACCATCCAGACTTTAAAGGATATGCTGCGAGCAGTTGTGATGGATTTCAGTGGTGGCTGGCAGGATTCTTTGAGCTACCAGGTGACTATCGGGATGGCTCCATTTGAGGCGTTGTATGGTCGAAAATGCAGATCTCCGATTTGTTGAGAAGAAGTTGGTGAGAGACAGCTTTCTACCCCTGAGTTTGTGTAGCATATGAAAGATCAGATTGATTTGATTCGAAGTAGAATGAAGGCTGCACAAGATAGATTTACCAGCTATTCTAACCGTAGACGTCGATCGTTAGAGTTTGAGGTTGGCGATCGAGTATTTCTCAAAGTTTCTCCTTTCAAGAGCATGATGCGCTTCAGATTTAAAGACAAATTAGCTCCTAGATTCATTGGTCCCTTTGAGATTGTTGAGCGGATTGGACAGTTGGCTTATCGATTGAGACTGCCTGATGAGTTGGCAGCGATGCATGATGTCTTTCATGTGTCAATGTTGAGGAAATATGAGCCAGATCCTTCCCATGTGTTGAGAACCAACGAAGTCGAGCTGGATTCTGCCTTGAGCTATGTTGAATACCCAGTGAATATTTTGGATCGAAAGGAGAAGTAGTTGAGAAATAAAGTAGTTTCGTTGGTGATGGTCCAATGGAGCAAGCATGGCAAAGAAGAAGCAACTTGGGAACCGGAAGAGAAGATGCAGCGTGAGTGACCGCATCTGTTTGAGTATATTGTTTTTTTAGATTTTAGTTTCTGGTTGTGTTTTCCCTAGTTGATATTTGTTGATTACCCAGTTATCTTGAACTCTTGGGTTTGATCAGATGAATTTTTTTTTTTATCCTGTTGTTGGAATGAATTGATTGAAATTTTCCCTAAGTTTGCCTTTGATTTCGAGGACGAAATCTCTTAAGGTGGGGAGAATGTGAGGAATCAGATTTTAGATTAGCTATTAATCGAATTCATCTGAGATTAGAAGAGATTAATTGTTGGAAGTTTTCGTAATTTTGGTATTTTGAGTTAGAAGCTGGTCGGTGGTGAAATCCAGTTGCAACGCGTATTTAGAATTGCAGGAGATTAATACGCCATCGTTTTGGTGAAACCAGTCGTAGCACATTTCAGAAGTCAACGCAATTCAGCGGTACTGTAGCTCACAGCTGGTGGTAATTGGAAATCAGTAGTTGCATTTGAAGAGGTTGCTGCTGGCAGTAGTTGCTTTGGGTGCGAGATTTAACGAGAAAGCGACACGTGTTGGTCAACCTTTTGGTGTTGACTGCTGGATTGTGGCGTTATCAGCTGTTGCATTGTGAGGAATTTTCCCAGCTGAATGACCAGCTGCTGGTTTGAGGAACCAGTCGTGGGAGCAACGCGACGTCGTTTAGATAAGTAGAAACGCTGCATTTTGGGGATTGCATCTGGTACCAGTTATGAGGATTGTTACCAGCTGTTGGTTGCGTCTACTGTTGGCAGCGATGCTGACGTATTCTTTACGTCGTCGTTTTGTTTGTTGAGCGCAACCAGTCGTTGGTTGTTTTGATAGAATCTGTTGTCAGCTGGTGGAACGCTGCGGCGTCGTTTTGTTTAGTTGGAACGGTGTCGTTTTGATGCTACTTTGAAAATGCAACGCCTGGTGGTTACTGCTGGGTTTGTTAAGAGGAAAATCTGGTTTCTGTTGAAAGCAACGACTGGTATCTATTGTGAGATACCTACTGTTCACGACGTCTGGTTATTTTGAGAACAGCAGCAGTGGGATTGAGATATATATAGATAAGAGTTGATCGACACATAGAATTCTTCTGAACCCGATATTTCTTATCTGCAGTATCCAAACCCTCGTTTTAGCTACTGTTCACCGTGACTTTTCTCCGTCGATTGCTGATAAGCCTGAGTTGTATGGTAGAATTAGGATTTAGTTCTCGGCCGTAGATGCTAACTGGATTCGACTTAGTGTTGAGCTGAATTACTAGATGTTTTAACAGATCTGAACTTCCAGGAGGCTTACAGCTGAATTGCCGTGACCAGTGAGTGAAGGTTTGAGGTTAGCCGTGCTTGGTGAGATCTGTTGGATAATTCAGAGGATTGAGGTACGAATTGGAGCAATTCTGGACAGCTTTGATGCTTGATCATGCGTATATTTCAGGCTTTGAAATCTGGTTGATTTTGATGATTGTAATTGCGTGAGCAGAATGTGTTTTGTTGATTGATTTATGTTCTGTTTCGCGTACTGTGATTTGTATGCATCGAGAATCGATTTATGAATGGCATCCATGCATACATCTTGAGCCTGATTGACAGATTGAATTGATGACCTGATTGAAAGCCACGTTGCGACTGGCCGACTGATGAGTTGTGCCTGAAAAGTCCAACGCTATCATCGAAGTGGTGACTACCGGATTCAAGTGTCTACCATCGAGCTGTGATGGGCTGACGAGCTCCGAAGATCATGAACCGATGATTTCCCTGGTTGATACACCGTGCGGGTATAGAGGCTGATTGAGATGATTTCCAGTTGATACACTGGTCTAGCTATCCGATCCTTGATAGCCCTCATGCATTTCATAGCATTGATTATAGCATGTTGCATGATTAGCTGTTTTGATAGCTCTTCGTACTGAGGCTTGACCTCGTATTTGTTTTCCTGCTTTTGTGTTGTTTGGGTTTGTGTTACCCATTTGCAGGATCTTCAGGTAACCAAGCTGGAACGAGTGAAGGTTCAGCTGGTCGATCCTCGTTCCCTTGAGTCCCAGTTTATTTTATTATCTATTGAACCGGGGGATGCCCCGTGATTCTATGTATTGGGGGATCTATTGTTGATTTGAAATTTGTGTTACCTGTTTTGTATGGGTTTGAGTTAACTCATATTTTGAGTATTGATATTTTGAATGTCTGTTTTGAGTTCAAACCCAAACTATTTCGAAAAATTTTTAAGGCCGATTTTACGCTTCCGTTATTATGTGCTTAATTGCGCTCTAATCTTGTGAGATTAGCACGGGGCCTGACAAATAGTGACACCAAATCTTCAAGGAAAACACTATCGCAGCCAACTATAAATCATGAACGGGGTATCTCGTCTCATGGGGCTTCAAATGTCGAGACGCATAAGCTATCACACACCCGTTCTGCACCAGCACACAACCCAAACCACTCAGAGAGGCATCAGAGCAAATCACAAAACCTCCAGAACCCGAAGGCAAAGCTAACACAGGAGCTGTAGTCAACTTCTCCTTAAGCAACTGGAAACTCGACTTACTGAAACGAACCAGACTCTAGAAATTTTTTTTTTAAATCATATGCGGAATAAAGAACTAATAAGTATGGCTCGTTCCCTTTTTAATTCATTTTTCTAAAAATATACTTGATACAGAAATAAATAAATATTCTAAAATATAAAATCATCCACACAGTGTTAAAAAGAACAGACTGAGTAAAAGTACTGAACATGACATGCTAAAAATCAATAACTGAAAAGTGTATCATAACAAAATAAAGAAAACATAGTGGTCACTAGGTACTGTTGCAACAGGCGCTCAGAGGTCCTCACCGCCAGTCGGTACATACTCTACAGGATCATCACCTGCACCATTTAAACCTAGTGAGCCTAGAGGGTCAGCATGTTCTATCTATAAAATAACAAGGTACATACTAATAAGGCCACATGCAAGCACATACGTGTACTGAAATAACATTAAATCATACATGCGTGAATGGTCGTAAAACATGGTTCGTCATCGATCGTAACGTATCATAATAATATAGTATATATCATAAGGCATGACATAATGTAACATAAAAACGTATGAGTCGTATCTGTGAAATGTGAGCGGGCGTATGACTGATCAGTCGAAAGAACCAACGTACGTGGCGGTGCGGTTCACCCGACCATACCTCGGGATCCCACACACCTCTATGCTTGCCACTTCACCATGTCGTGACCACATGGATCCATAAGCTCGTAATACATTAAAATATGGGATCCCCGGGCCCGGCTACCCGGCTTGCTCCCATCGTAAACTTGCCACAAGTCACTTCAATTCCTCGGGTTTTCTTTTAAAAGGACATGCCTTTATCGTTTCATAAAACGTTCATGATGCATGCATTTCATAAAATCATATAATTTAAAATTTTAGCCCGTCAATATATATTTAGTTCCTCCATTTAAAACATTTATTATACATAACATACTATATATATAATTAAATATATATTCACGGGTCTACATTTCCTACTCTGGTCAAGGACTGGTTCAAGAGTCTGGCCCACTACATCTAAGCCCAAAAGAACCTAGGTAAATTTAAAATTGAACATGTTCTAATACATGACTTGGTCCAAAACTTTAAAATTGAACTTTAAAATTTTGGATTTAAAATATTCGGCCCAATACGCTAAAATTGTCAAAAATCCCATAAATTAAATAACTTCTAAAAATTCTTAAAAACATCTTAAAAATTCTTAAAACATCAATTAAAGTCATCCATGAACTTTGACAGCCCCTAAAACTCAAAATCTTAATTTTCACAAAAATGACCCGACGAGGCTCACTACGAGCGACAAAACGGTAAAAATCATTAAAAAGTTATTTCTTAACCAAATCACTCTATGTTTCAACCCATATTACCCTAACTCAATATACTAGTTACTGGAACCAACAAGACTAAAAAACAATAACAGTAAGTGACCAAACCGACGCCCACAAACCCACTGCCCGTGTGCAGATTGCAACCAGGACATGTGTTAGCTATAAAATTCATAAATAATTTGTTTCTCGACCAAATCACTTCCAATTTGAACCTACGTGATTCTAACTTAATGAGATATCTCTTGAAATCAACCTTGATCACATAAACCACTTCTATCGACTTACACGACCCCAACTCTCTATTGTTGCGCACAGACGACAAGTCAGGACACATGCTGATCATAAAATTTTAACTAATTCATTACTTGACCAAATCGCTTCCCGTTTGCACCTACGTGACCCTAACTCAACGTAATAACTATCAGACCACCCTTGGACCAAAACCTAGTCCCATGAACCGCCCATGATCGAAGCAACATGAGATCAAATCAAAACTGTAATGAAAAACATGAGTCATGCATAGATCTAAAACAATTGTGCATAGATCTAAACAAATCACATTCAGATCTAAAAAAATCACATTCAAATCATGCATTGAACATTAAAAACAGTTTAGTATGGTGTAAATGGTGAGAAAAGAAATCGATATTACATGCCTGGCTTGGAGAAAGATGAGATCTACGAGTTACCGACGTAGAGGATGCGAGATCGGGACAAGACCGCCTTTGAATCATCAATGATTTGAAAAATTCGAAGCTTGAGGGAGGATAGGGCTACAAAAGTGATGGGAAAGAATAGAGGATAATGCTACAAAGAAAATGGGAGAAAGGAATGTGCATATAGGATGAGAGAGGGTCATGGTTGCCTTTTGTTTTTTGTATGTAATTGTTGAATAATGGTGTATGATAGGTGGTTGAATAATGGTGTATAGTTGTCACAAATTGTTATGTATAGTGGAACAAAGTTGTTGTGTATATTAGAACAAAAATAATGGTGTAATGTAGGCCAAGAATAATTGAGAAGATAATTTAGGTGATTGAATACATAATTGGTGTTACACCATTGACCACCAAGGCTTAATTAAGAAATTAAAATGAAAGTTTACATGCTTGTCCCTCCACTAATTGCAATTCTAATTAAAAACTTTAAAATTGGCTTTAGGAATGTCTAATTTTCGTAATTAAAGTCCCCTCAAATTTTAAAACACATCAAAATCTATTAAAATAGTCCGTATAGGCGAAAAATGGATTCCCCTCCTAAATAATCATAAAAACCCCAATTTTTGGAAATTTGCTGCTTCAAATACTAAATTTATTCTTAAAATCCAAGGACTTAAAAATCTCAAATTATTTTCATCTCGGTCGTCCATAGTCTCGTCCACGCGTCCGAAACTCAAACAGATTGAAAACATAACATGCATACCAGGCAACATAAAAATCATAAATAAATCACATAAATGGCATGTAATAATATAAAATTATTTTCCCCTTAGTCACACACTCTTTTCTACGTAATAAGGATTTTCTAGGCGTTACAATACTCTCCCCCTTACAAGAATTTCGTCCTCGAAATTCGAAAGCTTAACCAAGAGTTCTGAGTATTGCTGCATGATGTTGGCTTATACCTCCCACGTAGCTTCCTTTTCCGAGTAGTTCAGCCACTGAACCTTAACTATTGGAATGGTCCTGTTACGTAGCTTCTTAAACTGCCTGCCTAAGTTACGGACTGGTCGCTCCTCGAAGGTCAGCTGCGACGTAAGCTGAAACGGTTCTATACTCAGCACATGCGAGGGATTTGGCACATATTTCCTAAGCATAGAGATGTGGAAAACGATGTGCACCACTGCTAGGTTTGGTGGTAGAGCTATACGATAGGCTAATGTTCCTACCTTGCCCAATATTTCGAACGATCCTATGAATCTAGGCGCTAGCTTCCCTTTTCATGCCATATCTCATCACACCCTTCATAGGTGCAGACTTCAGAAAAACATGATCTCCAGCTGTGAATTCCAGCTTCCTTGAATGTCAATTACACAAACACGCATCAAATCCTCTAGCGTCTGGTTCACCCTCTCTGTCTGTCCGAATCCTCCAAAGCGTTGACGTTAACCTAGCATCTCTGTCCGATAATAGAGACTAGGACCCCATGTAGTCTGATAATCTGTCGGATGTACAAGTAGCATATTGCGTCATAGAGAATGTGGTCCTCCTTTTTTCCTGTCTCGCCTCTACTCTTGCAGCCCCTTGGTGTCTACTTTGCGCTGGTTGCTTACCTGGCTGGCGACAGAACCCTTGTTTTCTGCCATTTTCCAGTGTCTTCACTCTCCACGGGACCGTTGTGACCGCCTTTCTAACGGTTCTAAATGGCTCGATTTTATCCTATAATACTTTGTTGTCTAGCCATTTATTCACCCCACTATCTCCTTTCTCCATCAAATTTTTCTTCAAATCTTTATTTCTCTAATTACGAAAGAAAGAAGAGGATGAGGATTCATCCGAGGATAATTTTTATAATTATTTTGGTCATTATTCTCACTGGTATTGTATTTATCGGCGAGTATCCGCCTCCCACTTTTTCGTTCTTTCGAACCATGCTTTTAGGAATAGTTTATCCATTACTTTTCATTGTAATACTAATGAATCTTGATTAATAAAAATGTATTTTTTTTATTAAGCACCACCATGTCGAATTGTTGTTCTTGACATTACGGAAAATATATTGCTATGCGTACTGTGATATCGTGAAAGTGGTCTTCACCGGCAGGAATTGTGCCGACTTGGTGAGTCTGTCCACAGTCACCCATATAGAGTTTAAACCCTTGATAGTTCTCGGTAATTCCACAATGAAATGTATTGAGCTATTCTCCCACTTACACTCCGAAATTAGGAGAGGTCTTAGTAATCCTGCGGGTCTCTGATGCTCACCTTTGACTTGTTGGCAAGTTAAACACTCGTACAAAAAGCGATTGATGTCACGCTTCATACCCGTCCACCAATACATTTGCTGCATAAACTTCTAGTCCAAAGCTTTGTATTTATTGCTGTAATGGTTCTGTGCTATCAGCTGAGCTACGATAGTGTCCTGCTCAAGGCATCAGCTACAACATTAGTTTTTTTTGGATGGTAGCTGATCTCGTAGTCTTAGTCTTTTACTAACTCTAACCATCACATCTGCCTCATGTTCAGCTCCATCTGTGTGAAGAAATAATTCAACTCAGCTCCATCTGTGTGAAGAAATACTTCAAACTCTTGTGATCGATGAAGATCTTGCACTTCTCTCCATACAGATAATGCCTCCAACTATTGAGCGCGAATACCACTGCTGCTAACTCCAGATCGTGCGTCGGATAGTTCTTTTCATGCACCTTCAGCTGTCTAGAGGCGTAAGCTATCACTCTGATATCTTGCATCAGCACTGCGCCTAGGCCTAGCTTAGAGGCATCTATATAGATCACGTACTCTTCCTTGCTCCTCGAATAGTTGAGGATGTCATCAATGATGACGATTATAAATTGATCTAGGTACGGTTGCAACACTTTGTTCATGAGGTCCATGTCAACAGCTGGTGCATTGGTTAATACAAAGAGCATCACTAGGAACTCGTAGTGGCCATACCGAGTCCTCAAAGCCGTCTTATGTACATCTTCCTCTCACACCTTCAGCTGGTGATAACCTGAGCGAAGATCTATCTTAGAGAATATTAAGGATCCTTGCAGCTGATCAAGGAAATCCTCCACTCGAGGCAAAGGTACTTGTTCTTGACAGTTACTGCGTTTAGTTCCCGGTAGTCAGTGTATAGTCGCATGCTACCGTCCTTCTTCTTCACAAAGATCACGGGCCTTCTGGTACGGTAGTAGCTGCCGTAATACTATCTAGAATTGATGTGTATCATCCTCCATGAGCTTCCTCGTTTGTAGGAACGAGATAAGTCGAGGCTTCCTCGTGCATCTTGCTGTTGTGAAAGCGAATGACTCCCTTACAGGAGATTTAAGTTGCCCTGTCCTGTCCTAAAATTCTATTATTGCCTGGTACTCAGACAACCAATCCATCCCAAGAATGATGTCTAATTCTGACATCGGAAATACTATCAAATCTTCGAACACTATGCAGTCTTGCAGCACCATGTCAATGTTCTTGACAATGCTGACTGTACGTAGCTCTTCTCCCGATGGGATCGTCACCAATAATTGCTCTGATAAGCTCACCTAAGCTATATCCATCCGTCTGACAACTTCTCCGAAATAAAGGAGTGCATCGCTCCTGAATCAACTACTGCACGGGTTGCTACATCTAAACCATTACTCTACCTGCGATAGATCACACATGCAAGGGCTCTAAACGTTCTATTCTCAAGTTAAGTCAGGTCCTAATCGCTAAGCAGCACATTTCTAGTGTCTAAATTCCTCTACCTGCATGACGTAGACTCTCCCTATGGCTAGCTTACTCAGTTGCGGGCACTCGAAAGATAAGTGGCCCGGCTGCTTGCACTTGAAGCAGACCTCGGATCCCATCAAGCACTTCCCGGAAGGCTGCTTCCCACAAGTCAAGCATGTGGGTCTGTCCATCTGCATCACAGGCCTCAGAGCCTGCTGTCCTTGGGGTATTCCAGAAGTAGCGGGCCTCGCCGCTGGCTTCGGTGTCTCTTGGCCATGTCGTCCTCCTCATGCGACTTCCCGGGGCGCTCCGACTGATGCTTCAAAAGCCAGGCAATCCCGGCTAGCATATCCATGTTAGCCCTCTCATACGGTGTCAGCTGAGGAGATGGGGGAGGAGGAGGCGTAGAATCATCTTGGTGGCTCCTATCGCGTCTGGGAGGCATACTGATATAGAAAAACCTTATTACGTAAATCTAAGGTCATGACTAAGCGTCTAACTCTTACCATTCCAAGGCCAAAACTCATGAACGCACGCATGCGAACATAAACATAAATCGTAAAACTATAACACTCACAGACTGGTAATGCGACTTCCGAGCTCCACGCAGCAGGCTAGTACCCCACCAGAACCTCCGCTCTGATACCAACTGAAACGAACCAAGCTCTACAAATTTTTTTTTAAATCATATGCGGAATAAAGAACTAATAGGTATGGCTCGTTCCCTTTTTAATTCATTTTTCTAAAAATATACTTGATACATAAATAAATAAATATTCTAAAATATAAAATCATCCATACATTGTTAAAAGGAATAGAGTGAGTAAAATTACTGAGCATGACATGCTAAAAATCAATGACTGAAAAGTGTATCATAACAAAATAAAGACAACATAGTGGTCATGGGGTACTGCTGCAACAGGCGCTCAGAGGTCCTCACGGCCAATCGGGACATACTCTACAGGATCATCACCTGCACCATTTAAACCTAGTGAGCCGAGAGTCTCAGCTTGTTCTATAAAATAGGTACAAACTAATAAGGCCACATGCAAGCACATACGTGTACTAAAATAACATTAAATCATACATGCGTGAATGGTCGTAAAACATGGTTCGTCATCGATCGTAACGTATCATAATCATATAGTATATATCATAAGGCATGACATAATGTAACATAAAAACGTATGAGTCGTATCTGTGAAATGTGAGCGGGCGTATGACTGATCAGTCGAAAGAACCAACGTACGTGGCGGTGCGGTTCACCCGACCATACCTCGGGATCCCACACACCTCTATGCTTGCCACTTCACCATGTCGTGACCACATGGATCCATAAGCTCGTAATACATTAAAATATGGGATCCCCGGGCCCGGCTACCCGGCTAGCTCCCATCGTAAACTTGCCACAAGTCACTTCAATTCCTCGGGTTTTCTTTTAAAAGGACATGACTTTATCGTTTCATAAAACGTTCATGATGCATGCATTTCATAAAATCATATAATTTAAAATCTTAGCCCGTCAATATATATTTAGTTCCTCCATTTAAAACATTTATTATACATAACATACTATATATATAATTAAATATATATTCACGGGTCTACATTTCCTACTCTGGTCAAGGACTGGTTCAAGAGTCTGGCTCACTACATCTAAGCCCAAAAGAACCTAGGTAAATTTAAAATTGAACATGTTCTAATACATGACTTGGTCCAAAACTTTAAAATTGAACTTTAAAATTTTGACTTTAAAATATTTGTTGCAATACGCTAAAATTGTCAAAAATCTCATAAATTAAATAACTTCTAAAAATACTGGAAAAAATCTTAAAATATTCTTAAAACATCAATTAAAGTCATCCATGAACTTTGGCAGCCCCTAAAACTCAAAATCTTAATTTTCACAAAAATGACCCGACGAGGCTCACTACGAGCGACAAAACGGTAAAAATCATTAAAAAGTTATTTCTTAACCAAATCACTCTCTGTTTCAACCCACATCACTCTAACTCAATATAATAGTTACTTGAACCGACAAGACGCAAACACAATACAGTAAGTGACCAACCCGACGTCCACAAACCCACTGCCCGTGTGCAGATTAAAACCAGGACATGTGTTATCTATAAAATTCATAAATAATTTTTTTCTCGACCAAATCACTTCCAATTTCAACCTAAGTGATTATAACTTAATGATATATCTCTTGAAATCAACCTTGACCACATAAATCACTTCTATCGACTTACAAGACCCCAACTACTCTACTATTGCGCACAGACGACAAGTCAGGACACATGCTGATCATAAAACTTGTAACTAATTCATTCCTCGACCAAATCGCTTCCCGTTTGGACCTACGTGACCCTAACCCAACGGAAAAACTACCAGACCACCCTTGGACCAAAACCTAGTCCCATGAACTGCCCATGACCGAAGCAACATGAGATCAAATCAAAACCGTAATGAAAAACATGAGACCACATAAATCACTTCTATCGACTTACAAGACCCCAACTACTCTACTATTGCGCACAGACGACAAGTCAGGACACATGCTGATCATAAAACTTGTAACTAATTCATTCCTCGACCAAATCGCTTCCCGTTTGGACCTACGTGACCCTAACCCAACGGAAAAACTACCAGACCACCCTTGGACCAAAACCTAGTCCCATGAACTGCCCATGACCGAAGCAACATGAGATCAAATCAAAACCGTAATGAAAAACATGAGTCATGCATAGATCTAAAACAATTGTGCATAGATCTAAACAAATCACATTCAGATCTAAAAAAATCACATTCAAATCATGCATTGAACATTAAAAACAGTTTAGTATGGTGTAAATGATGAGAAATGAAATCGATATTACATGCCTGGCTTGGAGAAAGATGAGATCTATGAGTTACCGACGTAGAGGACGCGAGATCGGGACAAGACCGCCTTTGAATCATCAAGGATTTGCAAAATTCGAAGATTGAGGGAGGATAGAGCTACAACAGTGATGGGAAAGAAGAGAGGAGAATGCTACAAATAAAATGAGAGAAAGGAATGTGCATATAGGATGAGAGAGGGCCATGGCTGCCTTTTGTTTTTTGTATATAATTGTTGAATAATGGTGTATGATAGGTGGTTGAATAATGGTGTATAGTTGTCAAAAATTGTTATGTATAGTGGGACAAAGTTGTTGTGTATAGTAGGACAAAAATAATGGTGTAATGTAGGCCAAGAATAATTGAGAAGATAATTTAGGTGATTGAATACATAATTAGTGTTACACCATTGACCACCAAGGCTTAATTAAGAAATTAAAATGAAAGTTTACATGCTTGTCCCTCCACTAATTGCAATTCTAATTAAAAACTTTAAACTTGGCTTTAGGAATGTCTAGTTTTCGTAATTAAAGTTGTGAGACCTGGAATTGTATAAGATTAATTTGGTTGGAATTAATCGGTTTTTAGAGATTTCTGGTGGTTCAGATCTCTGTTTTGAGGTTTTAGTTTTTATTTCGGGTTAGAAACCGCATTTAGAACAAATCTGGGAATTTTGGTTTTTCGAGTTGAAATTTGGTTTTGCGAGAAATCTGTTTGTTTCGTGAGAAATCTGTTCGGATTTTGTGAAATCTGGACGCTTACCGTTGCGGCGTGTTTTGTAGCGAGAGAGCATGGTACGTCGTCGTTTAGAGAGATCTGGTAGCGCTAGACATATTGAGAAGTCTGCTCGCGCGTTTTATGTGTTGTATTCCAAAACGCCGTCGTTTGGTGAAGTCTGGTTGTTTTGTGAGTAGGAAGGATCTGATGCGTTAGTGTGTAGAGATCTGGTCTCCATGTGTTTTGTATCGTGTGGGTTACAACACCGTTTAGATTAGTTGGCGCGACGCCGTTTTGAGTTTAGCGCTAGCGAGAGATCTGTTCGCGTGAGGAGAGGTCTATTGTGTGTAGTGTTAGTTGTGAAAACAGACGTCAACGCGGGTCAACACTTCCTGTTCAGATTTCTCCGGCGTTGTTGCTAACGACCAGACCTCACCGCGGTGCTATGCGGCGTCGTTTCGAGCGGTTAGTGCTATTTCCAGCCTTTAGCGTTTTGGCCTCTAGATTTCACCATGGTATTGGAGCGACGTCGTTTTGGGGTTGAGCGTTGTTTAGCGCAAGCGAGCGTTGGCTTGTGGGATCTGTTTCTGTCGGTGGAATACTTAACCAGATTTCTCGCGTCTATATAAGAAGCATGGCTTGGCTTCGTTGTATTCACCAGATCCCATACTTAGCAAATTCACCCGACCTTCGTTCTCTGTTTCTCAAACCCTCGGGTACTGTTCACCGTTGATTTTATCCGGTGATTCCCATCGTTTCCGGCCATCGTTTTGGACGTGCGAGGTAGCGTTGGACTCCTCTTCAAAAGCTCTTTCATCTCTTACCCATTTTGGAGGCTATCGTTGGCTAGATAAAAAGCTCAAAGCTACTGTCTTTCGGCCGAGTGTTGTGTACGCAGGTAGCTTTCGAATTCAGTTGTTGGAATATGTTCTAGGCCTTGTTTTAAGCTCCTTTTATAGTTGTATCGGTTGTGTAGTTGCTGGTTGAGTTGTTGCGCCCAGCCAGTGTTTGGCCGTGAGTTCTGTTGGTATTTCCCTGAACCTGCTTGTGCGTGTGTTAGCAGGTGTTGGACTTAGATCTTTCGGGCTCTTTGTTGTGGTATTGAGCTAGGAATTAAGGTACGGATCTTGAGCTTGTAATTCAGCGTGGAACTTAGCTTGGATGAATTGCGAGATGGCTGTGTTGGATTGCCGTGCTTGGTTGTTGTCCTGGTTGAGGACTGTGTATGCTTATTGTGTTTAAATTGCTATGTTGCATATGCTTATATGCTTGTGTTCCAGCATGTTGGATACACGCATGACATTCCATTTCAGTTGTGGCAGCCATTGACTTGTTTCGTTGTTGCTTCTTTGTTTTCTTACCAGGATGCGAGGGCGAGCGGTGATTCCGCACTCTCATTTCCCCTATGCGCCGAGTGGCTAGCTACCACAGTTCATAGGTTGGGTGTTGATGCATCTGGTAAGGGTGGGCGAGTAGGGGTGAGTGGGTAGCACCCACATGTCCTACACTCACCGTGGCCACATATTCTGTTGCAGTTTCCGTTGAGCATTTGTCTCCTTTCTCATGCATAGAATCTGCATTTTATTCTTGATGTTTACTGCTGTATTATAGTTGCTCTCCGTACTGGGTTTGACCCCATGTCCATCTGGGGCTTGGTTTGTTTCCTTGTTTGTGTTGTTTTAAGGAAACCCAGGTTTTACAGCTAGTCGTGGTTTTAACCCAGCTGGTGGTGCCCCAGGAGGTGGTTAGTGTGTCCCAGTGCGTATAGCATATCTATATGTATCAGTTGAGTTAGCCAGGGGATGCCCTGTGCTTTGTTGTTGTATTTAGATTGTTGGAGTCTGATACATGTTGCTGTTGTTTTTATGCTATACTGTGTTGTTATGGCTTGTAGCCTTTGGTTGTTTAGTCGTTTTTACAACTAGGATCTATTTTAAGTATCGCACTATTTTAAATTATATGGTTTTAACTCGTCAGGCCAAAAGCGAAAATTTTACCCGCTTTTTATTGGTTTCTCATGTGTTTGTATGTTTTATCTCTGTTTTGATCATGAGGCTGACATTTTTGGTATCAGAGCTTAAGCTGGGATAAGCTCGATTTCTTTGATAACACTTGAGTCTAGGCACAGTGTTGTGTGTTGCATGTGCTTGACTATGTGATTTCATACTGCATATTTCTGTGTTTTATGCTGTATCTGTTCTGTCTTGCTTGATCCTGTTGAGTGTTTTCGTAGATGACGCCTAGACGTCGTGGTACAGGTAGGGGGCAGTTTGAGGAATCGGCAGGAAAGAATTAGGATCGGCGTAGCGCTCCTAGCCGTTCTCGTAGTCAGCATGAGGAGGAGGAGGAAGTTGGTGACTTGCCTCCCCCGGTGGAGCGGATGGATGTTGTTATAGCACGGTTTCAGCGGATGAACCCTCCAGTCTTTAATGGTGATGAGTTCAGTGAGGATGCGGACTCGTGGCTTCGGAATATCATCGGTCTTTTCGATCGGGTGCAGTATGATGATGATCTTCGGATCAGTTTAGCGACCCTCTTGCTTAGGAAGGCTGCAGAGCGCTGGTGGTGAGGCGCTTCGAGTACCTTGTTGGAGACCGATGTTGGGATCTCTTGGGAAAGTTTTTGTGAGACCTTCCGACAGGAGTATGTGCCCGAGTCTTATGTGAACGCCCGGAAGCGGGAGTTCGATCATCTGGAGCAGGGTTCCATGACTGTTCGGGAGTATGCTAGGAAGTTTTCTTCTCTGTTGGCGTACGTTCCCCATGTTTCTGGCCGGGAGAGGGACAAGCGGACTAGATTCTTGAGGGCATGAATGAAGAGTTGTATCAGATGGTGCTTACCAGCAAACCCAAGAGCTATGCTGAAGCAGTTGATACTGCTATTGATATCAAGGAGGGTTTGCAGAATCGTCGTGCTCAGCAGCAGCAGCATCAGCAGCAGGTGGCTCAGCAGTCTGGCCGTCAGAGGTTTCGACCCCGAGGTCAGCAGTTCAAGAAGAAGTCGGGTTCTGGCTCTTCTGATTCGGGCAGCTCGAGTAGCAGTGGTTCTCGGGCTGAGTTTTGTGGCTTTTGCGGTGGAAAGCATCCGTCCACGCAGTGTGTTGGTGTTCAGGGTTCCTGCTACCTTTGTGGTCAGTACGAGCATTTTGCTAGAGTTTGTCCGGGTTTCGACCCCGAGGTCAGCAGTTCAGAGAAGTCGGGTCTGGCTCTTCTGATTCGGGCAGCTCGAGTAGCAGTGGTTCTCGGGCTGAGTTTTGTGGCTTTTGCGGTGGAAAGCATCCGTCCACGCAGTGTGTTGGTGTTCAGGGTTCCTGCTACCTTTGTGGTCAGTACGAGCATTTTGCTAGAGTTTGTCCGTCAGCTGGATCACAGCAGACCGAGGCCCAGCCTCAGGGTCGTGGAGGTCAGTCTAGGGGTCGTTCCCCTCAGTTTCAGCAGCCCCGATTGGGTGAGACTCAGTTTAGGCTGTTTCAGCAGCCTGGTACATCACGGTTCGGACAATCGTCTCAGCCTTTCTTCTCTGGACCCCAGCATGCTCAGGTTAACGCCATCACTAGCGAGCAGGCCGAGGAGACACCGAGTCGGGTGATCGCAGGTACTTGCCTTGTTTTTTATTTTCCTGCGCGTGTGTTGTTTGACATCGGTGCATCGCATTCGTTTATTTCTGATTCGTTTATTATTGAGCATGGTCTGTGTACCATTTTTTTGCGCGATGCCATTTCTGTTTCTACCCCTGGTGGTGTGAGCCTGTTCTCCCCGGAGGTTTTGTTGGATGGTGTGTTGCGGTTTGGTGAGCATGTCCTGTTAGCGAACTTGATCCGATTGATGCTGTGGGATTTTGATTGCATAGTTGGGATGGATGTGCTGTCCAACTATAGGCCTCTGTGGACTGTTTTCAGGGAATTGTGCGCTTTAGGCCTTTGTCTGGCGAGAAGTGGGACTTCTACGGCCAGGACTCTAGATCGAAGATTCCCCTAGTCTCAGCGATGGAGATGTTTAGCTTGTTTTCTTTGGGGAATGTTGGCTTTATGATCTACGCTTTGGATGCGTCTTCTTCTTCCCGTGTGCAGCTTAGTGACGTTCCCGTGGTGCGACATTTCCCGGATGTGTTTTCGGAGGAGATTCCTGGTTTCCCTCCGAGGCGGGAGATTGACTTCAGCATAGATCTGGTGCCTGGCACAGCTCCGATTTCGCGTGCCCCTTATCGTCTGGCGCCTGCGGAGTTGAGGGAACTCAAGGTACAGTTAGATGATTTGTTGGAGAAAGGTTTTATTCGCCCTACTATGTCACCGTGGGGAGCGCCCATTCTATTTGTTAAGAAGAAGGATGACTCAATGCGGATGTGCATTGATTTTGGTCAGCTTAACAAAGCCACTGTCAAGAAAAAGTACCCGCTGCCGAGAATCGATGACATGTTTGATCAGTTGCAAGGTTCTGCGGTGTACTCGAAGATTGATCTTCGTTCAGGGTATCACCAGTTGAGGGTGAGAGATCAAAATGTCGCGAAGACTGCTTAAGCCGTAATACTCAAAAACCAATACGGCAAACCTAACTTATTACCCCCTCCAGTCTTTATGGATCTGATGAACCGAGTTTTCCGCGAGTTTATTGATCAGTTTGTGATCGTGTTCATCGACGACATCTTAGTCTATTCGAAGACTCCTTTGGAGCACAAGGAGCATTTGCGTATTGTCCTTCAGCCGTTGAGAGACCAGCAGTTGTATGAAAAGTTTTCCAAGTGCGAGTTCTGGTTGGATCGCGTCGTATTCTTGGGACATGTGATTTCAGCCGAGGGGATTTCTGTAGATCCTAGAAAGGTTGATGCCGTTCTGAACTGGGAGCATCCCAGGAATGTGTCCGAGATTCGTATTTTCTTGGGTCTGGCTGGCTATTATCGTCGCTTCATTGAGGGATTATCTAGTATAGCAAAGCCGATGACTCAATTGACTCAGAAGGATAAGCGTTTTGTTTGGACTGAGCAGTGCGAGAATGCCTTTCAACTGCTTAAAGAGAAACTGACTACTGCACCTGTGTTGGCTCTGCCGTCCTTTTCAGGTGGTTTCGTTGTTTGTTCTGACGCTTCGCTCAATGGATTGGGTTGTGTGTTGATGCAAAATGGTCGAGTCATTGCGTATGCCTCGCGGCAGTTGAAACCGCATGAGACTCGTTATCCAGTGCATGATTTGGAGTTAACCGCGGTGGTCTTTGCGTTGAAGATCTGGCGTCACTACCTGTATGGCGAGCAGTTTGTGGTGTACTCTGACCACAAGAGTTTGCAGTATCTGTTTTCGCAGCCTGGCCTGAACATGAGACAACGTCGTTGGATGGAGCTGCTATGGACTTTGACTGTGAGATCAAGTACCAGCCTGGGAAGTCGAACGTAGTGGCCGATGCTTTGAGCAGGAAGGCTAGTGAGATGCTTGCGTCGTTGTACATCTCTAAGGATCAAGAGCATCTTAACACTAAGGGTTGGAGATTCTACCCGACTGAGGATTGCGTTGTGGTTTCCTCTTTCCAAGTGGAGCCACAGATTGTTTCGAGTATTCGAGCAGCTCAGAGGATTGATCCGTCTATCCACGAGTTGAAGTTAAAGGTCCGGGCTGGTGAACTTGAATATTATTCTGTTTCTTCTGATGGTTGTTTGCGTTTCCGGGGCAGGTTTGTTGTGCCCAATTAGATTGATTTGAAGGAGGAGATCCTTCGGGAAGCGCATTGCAGCAGACATAGTGTTCATCCTGGTGCACGGAAGATGTACCATGCTTTGAAGCCGCACTTTTGGTGGGCTGGCCTAAAGAGCGACGTTGCTATTTTTGTCGCTCGTTGCTTGAATTGTCAGATGGTAAAGGCCGAAAGGATGAGACCCGATGGTTTGTTGCAGAGTTTGAAAGTGCCCCAATGGAATTGGGAGCACATTGCTATGGATTTTGTGACGCATCTGCCTCGTTCCAGCAGAGGATGCGATGCTATTTGGGTGGTTATAGACCGTTTGTCAAAGTCTGCACATTTTATTCCCTATGGGATGACCTTCTCGTTGAAGAAGATGGCGAAGCTGTACGTTGATTTTGTGGTTAGACTTCACGGTGTGCCTGTTTCGATTGTTTCCGACCGAGATCCGAGGTTTACTTCTAGGTTTTGGAAGAGTTTGCAAACAGCTTTGGGTACCAGATTGGCGATGAGCACCGCGTATCACCCTAAGACAGATGGTCAATCTGAGAGGACTATCCAGACGTTGGAGGATATGTTACGAGCTGTTGTGTCGGATTTCGGAGATAGATGCCAAGATGCGTTATCTTTAGTAGAGTTTTCCTACAATAACAGCTACCAAGTGACGATTGGTATGGCGCCGTTTGAGGCTTTGTATGGTAGAAAGTGCAGATCGCCGGTATGTTGGGAAGAAGTGGGGGAGAAGCAGCTATCTGCCCCTGACTTTGTGCAGCAAATGAAAGATCATGTGGATCTTATTATACAGCGGATGAAATCTGCCCAGGATCGCCAAGCCAGTTATGCGAATAAGAGGCGTCGACCTCTTTTGTTTCAGGTTGGTGATCGTGTATTTCTCAAAGTTTCTCCGTTTCGCAGTGTGATGCGCTTGGGACGCAAGGGAAATTTAGCCTCTCGTTACGTCGGACCGTATGAGATTGTTGAGAGGATTGGCCCTTTAGCGTATCGGCTGTTGTTGCCGCCAGAGTTGTCTTCTCTTCATGACGTATTTCATGTTTCCATGTTGAGGAAGTATGAGCCAGATCCGTCTCATGTGCTTGGAACTGACGAGGTGGAGCTAGATCAGTCGTTGAGTTATCAAGAATATCCTTTGCAGATCCTTGGCAGAAAAGAGAAACAGCTGAGAAATAAGACCATTCCGTTGGTAATGGTGCAGTGGAGCAAACATGGAAGGGAAGAAGCTACTTGGGAACTGGAAGAAAAGATGCAGCGCGAGTGGCCGCATCTGTTTGAGTAGCAGTTGAGCTAAATTTCCAGTAGATTGTAGCTTTTGGTTGTATTTCTTCCCTAGTTATTGTTAATTGTTTGCTCAGTAATCTTGAGTTCTTGGCCTGTGTTAGGCGAGTTTCTGTTTTTTCTTGCTGTTGTTGAGTTGTGTTTCAGAATTGCTGTTTGATTTCGGGGATGAAATCCTTTTTAGTGGGGGGGAAATGTGAGACCTGGAATTGTATAAGATTAATTTGGTTGGAATTAATCGGTTTTTAGAGATTTCTGGTGGTTTCAGATCTCTGTTTGGAGGTTTTAGTTTTATTTTCGGGTCAGAAATCGTATTTAGAACAAATTTGGGAATTTTGGTTTTTCGAGTTGAAATCTGGTTTTGCGAGAAATCTGTTTGTTTCGTGAGAAATCTGTTCGGATTTTGTGAAATCTGGACGCTTAGTGTTGCGGCGTGTTTTGTAGCAAGAGAGCCTTGTACGTCGTCGTTTAGAGAGATCTGGTAGCGCTAGACGTATTGAGAAGTCTGCTCGCGCGTTTTATGTGTTGTATTCCAAAACTCCGTTGTTTGGTGAAGTCTGGTTGTTTTGTGAGTAGGAAGGATCTGATGCGTTAGTGTGTAGAGATCTGGTCTACATGTGTTTTGTATCGTGTGGGTTACGACACCGTTTAGATTAGTTGGCGCGACGCCGTTTTGAGTCTAGCGCTAGCGAGAGATCTGTTCGCGTGAGGGGAGGTCTGTTGTGTGTAGCGTTAGTTGTGAAAACAGACTTCAACGCGGGTCAACACTTCCTGTTCAGATTTCTCCAGCGTTGTTGCTAACATCCAGACCTCAGCGCGGTGCTATGCGGCGTCGTTTCGAGCGGTTAGTGCTATTTCCAGCTTTTAGCGTTTTGGCCTCCAGATTTCACCATGGTATTGGAGCGACGTCGTTTTGGGGTTGAGCGTTGTTTAGCGCAAGCGAGCGTTGGCTTGTGGGATCTGTTTCTGTCGGTGGAATACTTAACCAGATTTCTCGCGTCTATATATGAAGCATGGCCTGGCTTCGTTGTATTCACCAGATCCCATACTTAGCAAATTCACCCGACCTTCGTTCTCTGTTTCTCAAACCCTCGGGTACTGTTCACCGTTGATTTTATCCGGTGATTCCCATCGTTTCCGGCCATCGTTTTGGACGTGCGAGGTAGCGTTGGACTCCTCTTCAGAAGCTCTTTCATCTCTTACCAATTTTGGAGGCTATCGTTGGCTAGAGCAAAAGCTCGAAGCTACTGTCTTTCGGCCGAGTGTTGTGTACGCAGGTAGCTTTCGAATTCAGTTGTTGGAATCTTGTTCTAGGCCTTGTTTTAACCTCCTTTTATAGTTGTATGGGTTGTGTAGTGGCTGGTTGAGTTGTTGCTCCCAGCCAGTGTTTGGCCGTGAGTTCTGTTGGTATTTCCCTGAACCTGCTTGTGCGTGTGTTAGCAGGTGTTGGACTTAGATCTTTCGGGCTCTTTGTTGTGGTATTGAGCTAGGAATTAAGGTACGGATCTTGAGCTTGTAATTCAGCGTGGAACTTAGCTTGGATGAATTGCGAGATGGCTGTGTTGGATTGCCGTGCTTGGTTGTTGTCCTGGTTGAGGACTGTGTATGCTTATTGTGTTTAAATTGCTGTGTTGCATATGTTTATATGCTTGTGTTCCAGCATGTTGCATACACGCATGACATTCCATTTTAGTTGTGGCAGCCATTGCCTTGTTTCGTTGTTGCTTCTTTGTTTTCTTACCAGGATGCGAGGGCGAGCGGCGATTCCGCACTCTCATTTCCCCTATGCGCCGAGTGGCTAGCTACCACAGTTCATGCTGTATTATAGTTTCTCTCCGTACTGGGGTTTTGCCCCATGTCCCTCTGGGGCTTGGTTTGTTTCCTTGTTTGTTGTTGTTTTTCAGGAAACCCAGGTTTTTACAGCTGGTCGTGGTTTTTAACTCAGCTGGTGGTGCTCCAGGAGGTGGTTAGTGTGTCCCAGTGCGTATAGCATATCTATATGTATCAGTTGAGTTAGCCAGGATGCCCTGTGCTTTGTTGTTGTATTTAGATTGTTGGAGTCTGATACATGTTGCTGTTGTTTTTATGCTATACTGTGTTGTTATGGCTTGTAGCCTTTGGTTGTTTAGTCGTTTTTACAACTGGGATCTATTTTAAGTATCGCACTATTTTAAATTATATTGTTTTAACTCGTCAGGCCAAAAGCGAAAATTTTACCCGCTTTTTAGTAGCTTCCGCATGTGTTTGTATGTTTTATCTTGTTAGAGTAGATACCCAACTAGCCAACTTGTGGCGTGTGGGTTTTATTGACTCTTTGTATAACAATCTTTATTTATGAAATTCGTATTGTTATATGGCATTCTTTATTTTCATTATGTTATAATGTTAACAATTGTGTTGGATAAAGACCTAGAATGCACCATAGTGTATGTTAGATTTGATAGTGGATATGATGGCTATCATGAAACACATCTAATAGTCACTGTGTATTCTGAACACGTTTCAAGTCGATTGGGCCGTCAAAATGAGGATAAGGCCCGCCCGAGCTTGAGACTAGCATCTGCGATGTGAAGTACCATGTTTCATTGGTAGGGAACATTGTGATGTTCTGAGCATACAGATGGATAGTGACCTGGTGATCTATCGAGCTACCCTCGTTCGGACTTTCCAAGTGGTTACCATTTATCGAGTGGATAAGTCCGAGGTCTTGGTTGTACTGATTGGTCCTCACTACTCGAAACGTCATTGAGACTCTACATGATAGGTGCCTCACTTTGACCCGTTTACCGACTCAGTTGGGGTCATTAGGTGGCGGGATTGGGTGAGGACCCGATTCATGTAGGAGTGGATGCTTCGTTGTGGAGGATTCACCGCTCGCTTTTATGCGTGGATATCCTATGCTATCTGAGGAGATAATAGTGTGATAAATCTCTGGCCAGAGTACTAGATGTGTTTTAGGAAAATGGGTTTACCTAGTAACACACGCGATGTCACTATTTGATCTCCGAGATGTATGCATAGTTATTGGATCTCTAGCGACTCTCGATATACCAATGGTCTTTGATTTGATCGGGATATATGTGTTGAAAGGACCGTACTGTACGCTAACCACGACCAACTGGTTCTTGCAGGCACTATCAGTGATACCTAGGGGATCGTGGGGCGATGTTGCTAGGCGCTTTACCATGATCCGATGGGTCAGTCCGAAATTGTGATTTCGGAGTCACAATGGTTGTGAGCCCACGGCTAGCTGTATCCCTGAACCATTGAGGGTCACACAAGTACTAGTTTCACGATTCCCGCACGGAAATTGAGCTCATGTGCAGGCGGCGGGCGCCGCCGTCCGGCGATCCCGAGGCGGCGTTGCGACGCTGTTTCGACTCCTTGGATTTTCGGGCCTGTCCCGTATGGCCCGAGGGGTTTTCGGGCCAATATTTGATATTGGGCCATTTTGGTCGGACCAAAGTTGATTTTTGGAAATTTTGAGATTTTGGTCCCAAAATCGTTTTAAGCCCAATATGATGTAATTAAAATTGACAAAATATGATTTTATTTATAAAATATGATTTTATAATTAAAATATTATTTTGTTGGGAAATTATCAAATTTGATTTGATTATTTAATTTATGACAATTATTTGAATTGATTGTATGTTTGGGATGATCGAGAGCCGTGCCCAATGTGTTAGGTGTATGCTAGGTTTTGCGAATTTTGGTTGTAATATTGTTGATATTATTTCTAAGTGGGCCTGGTTTATGGCCCGTTCCCACCCCTTGAAAATTGTATCCCAGCGTGTCATGGATATTTAATTGTAAATATTAGATTTAGTGGGAGGACTTTTGAAGATGGTGGAGATGATGATCAAAGATATTGAAGACCGAAGATTTTTAAAATCGGAAGCTAATGTAATAGAATTGCATTGCATACTGCATTTCACCTAGGACTGGACCTAGGTCCGTGATTGGCAACCACGGACCGCATAGCTCTCGCTATCGATCATCCCAAATTTTATATATGCGATATATATTTGTTGAATCCGCATTTTAAATTATGATTTAAAATTAATGAGACCAAATTTTCAAAATTAAAATCCCTCATTTTAAATATGATTTAAAATTAATATCAAGATTAAAAGTTTATTCGATAAACTAAGGGAATTTAAATTCGTTTAAATTTTCCTACCTTCCATCAACAATGAGTGTACGTCGATGCTACCCGCATGCATGGCCCGGCTCATATTATTGAGGGGGTCATGTATGTCGGAAAGATGTACACGTCATTGACACTCGCTGTGAGTTGGTTGGAACTCCCTTTAACGTTGGCTCATATTATTGGGGACGTTAAGGGGACTGTCCTTCACAACTCAACATTGATGGGTCATCTTGACACGTGATAATAATCGGCGTCATATTATTGGGCCCTTACTGGACGTGAGGTAAATACATGGAGGTTGCACCTGTTGCAATTGGGCTCTACCTTTTGAGGGTCATGGTTGGCTGATATTATTCGGGACCATGATCGCTTGATTGGACTCTGTGTACCCACTAAGGAAACATGCTTTCTCGATTTCATTAGAGGGTGGTGAAATCGTTAAAATAGTGGGAGGGTAATTCATAAAACTAAATAACCTTGTTTTATGTCTTAGCGTTTTTCATAAATAGTCTGTGATGCATGTCTGCTTTTTCTTTCAGTATAAACTGCTCATATAATGTTTTCGCTCAAAAATCCACTTGCTGCTATACTGGATAGCAACAAGTTCACTGGTCTGAACTACCAAGACTGGCTTCAAAACCTAAATATTGTATTGGCTTCGGAGAAGCTCCTCTACACGTTAGACAAGAGACCTCCGAAGGAAGCCCCTGCCGACATCGGCCCTGAGGAGCTGACAAAGCTGAATAAATGGTGGGATGACGAGCTTAAGAAACGATGCTATATGATGGCATCGATGTCAAACGAAATGCAGCGGTGCTTTGAGAAGACCGTGTATGCTGCTGACATACACCTTCATCTTAAAGAGTTGTATGGGGAGAACTCGCGAACTGGGGTGCACCACTGTCAAGGAGCTCATGACGAGCCGCATGCGCGATGGGACTTCGGTCCGCGAGCATGGGGTTCGTGTGATTGGGCTTATTGAAAAGTTGGTGGGCCTTGATATCGCACTTCCACATGAGCTGTCAGTGCATCTGCTTCTCCTCTCACTCCCTGCTGCGTTCGACCCCTTTGTGGTCAACTTTAACATGAACAAGCTTGAAGCCACCCTTGAAGAGGTGGTGAACATGCTTGTAGTGTTCGAAGGGACCATAAAGAAGGACAAGCCCGTCCTCCTTATGGGCTCTTCTTCCTCTGCGAAGAAGGGGCCCAAACGCAAGGGCAAGAAGCGTTCTGCCCCTGCGAAGGAGGAAAAGCCCTCCAAGAAGCCCAAGGCAAAGGCTTCCAAGCCAAACAAGTCTGAGGATGTTTGCCACCACTGTCACAAGCCTGGACACTGGAGGAGGAACTGTAAGGAGTACCTCGAGCAGTTGCGAACTGCAAAAGGTATTTTCTACATTGAAATGAATATGTCTCTTAGTTCGACTTCTTGGGTACTTGATACCGGATGTGGATCTCATATCTGCAATGATTTGTAGGTGATAACAAGAAGCCGACGTCTTAGAGAGGGTGAGACCCACTTGAGGCTTGGCAACAGAGCAAGGGTTGCTGCTGTAGCTATAGGAGATGTTTATTTGTTTCTATCTTTGAATTTTAAGTTGTTATTGAGAAACGTTTTGTTTGTTACCGAATTAATAAAGAACATTATTTCTGTTTCTATGCTTCATAGTGATGGATATTTTTGTGTTTTTGCTAATTCGATTTGCAATATATACAAGAATGAATGTTTAATTGGAATTGGGGAACGCGAAAATGATTTATACGCCTTAAAATTAAAAGAAGTTCCAACTCATGATGTGGAAACACATACAACAACAATTAAAAGAAAAAACGATAGCTTGAATCCAGCACAACTTTGGCACGCTGGGCTCGGTCATATTTTCCTAAGTAGGATGAAAAAATTGGTTAGGAGTGACATGTTTGATATGTCCGACATTAACTCCCTACCGACTTGTGAGTCTTGTCTCAAAGGAAAGATGACTAAACAACCCTTCACGGGCAAGCCTGAACGTGCTCAAGGCCTATTGGATTTGATCCATACTGATGTGTGTGGCCCACTTAGTATTGGTACTAAGTACGATCACACATACTTCATCACCTTTACCGATGATCACTCTAGGTATGGGTACTTGTACTTAATGAAGCACAAGTCTGAATCCTTTGAAAGGTTCAAAGAATTCAAGGCTGAAGTAGAAAATCAATTAGGGAAAAGTATTAAAGTACTTTGATCCGATCGAGGTGGAGAATACTTGAGTGCTGAATTTCAAGACTATATAAAAGAGAATGGGATTCTCTCACAGTGGACTCCTCCGGCCACACCACAACTCAATGGTGTAGCGGAAATTCGTAATCGAACCTTGATGGACATGGTTCGATCTATGATGAGTTTCACTGAGCTTCCTGAAGTAGAAAATCAATTAGGGAAAAGTATTAAAGTACTTTGATCCGATCGAGGTGGAGAATACTTGAGTGCTGAATTTCAATACTATCTTAAATAGAATGGGATTCTCTCACAGTGGACCCCTCCGGCCACACCACAACTCAATGGTGTAGCGGAGCGTCGTAATCGAACCTTGATGAACATGGAGGAGGCAATTTCCGATGCTGATTCTAATTTGTGGCTTGAAGCAATGCAGTCTGAGATTGACTCAATGCATGCGAACCAAGTTTGGACTCTTGTAATCCTCTCGAAGGAATTGTTCCTATTAGGTGCAAATGGATATACAAGAGAAAACTCGGGCCTGATGGTAAGGTACTGACCTACAAGGCACGACTGGTCGCGAAAGGTTATACTCAAAGGCAAGGTGTTTACTATGATGAAACCTTTTCACCAGTGGCAATGTTCAAGTCAGTTAGAATACTACTTGCCATAGTCGCATGGTACGACTATGAGATATGGCAAACGGATGTGAAAACTGCGTTCCTTAATGGAAACATTAAGGAAGAGATCTATATGACGCATCCTGAGGGTTTCACGTCTGTAGGAAGTGAGAATAAAGTATGCAAACTTCAGAGATCGATCTACGGTCTCAAACAAGCATCGAAAAGTTGGAACCTGAGATTCGATGAAACAATTAAGGAATTTGGTTTCATCAAGAATCCCGAGGAGCCATGTGTGTATAAGAAGGTAGTTAAGAATGCTGTGACATTCCTTGTACTTTATGTTGATGACATTCTACTCATTTGGAATGATGTAGGAAAGTTGCAGTCAACTAAAGTGTGGTTGTCTAGTAGATTCTTGATGAAGGACATGGGTGAAGCATCCTATATTCTTGGAATACAGATCTATCGAGATAGATCGAAACGGATGCTCGGACTCACCCAAGCTACCTACATCGATACCATACTTAAGCGGTTCTCTATGGAAAAGTCCAAGAGAGGACACCTACCTATGTGCCACGGGGTCACTCTATCTAAGTCTATGTGTCCAAAGACTTATGAGGAGATAGAGAGTATGACACGTGTGCCATATGCCTCGACAATAGGTAGTATTATGTATGGCATGATCTCAACTAGACCGGATGTCGCATATGCTCTGAGTGTCATGAGCCGCTACCAGGCCAACCCCGGCCAAATTCATTGGAAGGCTGTGCAAGATATTCTTAAGTACTTACAAAGGACTAAGAATATGTTCATGGTCTATGGGGTGGTGAACTGAAATTGGAAGGCTACACTGATTCTAGCTTCCAATGTGACGTGGATGATTCGAAGTCAACCTCTGGATTTGTATTCATGCTCAATGGTGGTGCTGTCTCTTGGAAGAGTTCCAAGCAAGAAACCATCACGGATTCAACCACTGAGGCTGAGTACATCGCAGCATCAGCTGCTGCTAAAGAGGCGGTTTGGATAAGGAATTTCGTCCAAGAGTTGGGCGTAATCCCTGATGGAGTTGGTCCAGTCCCGGTGTACTGCGACAACACGGGTGCCGTTGCGCAAGCAAAGGAGCCTAGGTCTCACCAAAGATCCAAACATATACTGAGGAAATACCACATAATCCGGGATATTGTGGCTACAGATGACATAGCAGTCGAGAGAGTCGCCTCTGCAGACAACATTGCTGATCCACTTACGAAGCCCTTGCCCGGACCGTTGTTTGAAAAACATTGCGAAACAATGGGACTGCGTCTGATGAGTAGTTGTCTTTTGGGGCAAGTGGGAGATTGTTAGAGTAGATGCCCAACTAGCCAACTCTGCAGACAACATTGCTGATCCACTTACGAAGCCCTTGCCCGGACCGTTTGTTTGAAAAAACATTGCGAAACAATGGGACTGCGTCTGATGAGTAGTTGTCTTTGGGGCAAGTGGGAGATTGTTAGAGTAGATGCCCAACTAGCCAACTTGCGGCGTGTGGGTTTTATTGACTCTTTGTATAACAATCTTTATTTATGAAATTCGTATTGTTATATGGCATTCTTTATTTTCATTATGTTATAATGTTAACAATTGTGTTGGATAAAGACCTAGAATGCACCATAGTGTATGTTAGATGTGATAGTGGATATGATGGCTATCATGAAACACATCTAATAGTCACTGTGTATTCTGAACACGTTCCTAGTCGATTGGACCGTCAAAATGAGGATAAGGCCCGCCCGAGCTTGAGACTAGCATCTGCGATGTGAAGTACCATGTTTCATTGGTAGGGAACATTGTGATGTTCTGAGCATGCAGATGGATAGTGACCTGGTGATCTATCGAACTACCCTCGTTCGGACTTTCCAAGTGGTTACCATTTATCGAGTGGTTAAGTCCGAGGTCTTGGTTGTACTGATTAGTCCTCACTACTCGAAACGTCATTGAGACTCTACATGATAGGTGCCTCACTTTGACCCGTTTACCGACTCAGTTGGGGTCATTAGGTGGCGGGATTGGGTGAGGACCCGATTCATGTAGGAGTCGATGCTTCGTTGTCGAGGATTCACCGCTCACTTTTATGCGTGGATATCCTATGCTATCTGAGGAGATAATAGTGTGATAAATCTCTGGCCAGAGTACTAGATGTGTTTTAGGTAAATGGATTTACCTAGTAACACACGTGATGTCACTATTTGATCTCCTAGATGTATGCATAGCTATTGGATCTCTAGCGACTCTCGATATACCAATGGTCGTTGATCTGATCGAGATATATGTGTTGAAAGGGCCGTACTGTACGCTAACCACGACCAAATAGTTCTTGCAGGCACTATCAGTGAAACCTAGGGGATCATGGGGCGATGTTTCTAGGCGCTTTACCATGATCCGATGGGTCAGTCCGAAATTATGATTTCGGAGTAACAATGGTTGTGAGCCCACGGCTAGCTGTATCCCTGAACCATTGACGGTCATACAAGTATTGGTTTCACGATTCCCGCACGGAAATTGAGCTCAATGTGTTGAGAATAGGAGGAGAAATTTAGGGAGTGCGACTTCCTAAAAGTCAACAGGGGTCAAATTGCTATTTCCCAAAGTTGAAGGGCTAAACTGCAATTTTGGACTAGGTGGTCTGAAAAATTATTTTCGCATCATAATACTCAGTTTTGGAAACTGTGTAGATCGGTCCGATCAGATCGTAGATCGAAGTTATGATGAAGCCACGGTGATGGAAATGAACCGAATGTTCATATGGACCTGGGCCTGACCCAGGCCCATTGGGCCGGTCCAAGCCCATCACTAGTCTACATATGCATGGCCTAGGGTTGATGTATGACACACTACACAACACAAAACCCTAGCCTCCAAGCTCCGCCCACCCCGTCTCCTCCACGCCCTCTCGGCCGTGGACCGGATTAGGAGATCTACCGCCGCCTACCGTTGAAGTGCTTGTTTCCCTATGAAACTGGTCGGAGCCAGGCGCCTAGACGCCAGCAAGGTAACGCTCTAAAACATCCTATGTATGTTTTATTGCTATTATCATTATGTATTGACCGTTCCCGGTGCAAAATTTTAAATCTGCCGCTGCGCCCCGGGAGCAGGATCTGGATCCGCCGCTGTGCCAACATATCTCTGTTTTGAGCATGAGGCCTGACAAAAGTCCCCTCAAATTTTAAAACACATCAAAATCCATTAAAATAGTCTGTATAGGCGAAAAATGAGTTCCCCTACAAAATAATCATAAAAACCACAATTTTTGGAAACTTGCTGCTTCAAATACTAAATTTATTCTTAAAATCCAAGGACTTAAAAATCTCAAATTATTTTAATCTCGATCGTCCATAGTCTCGTCCACGCGTCTGAAACTCAAACAGATTGAAAACATAACATGCATACCATGCAACATAAAAATCGTAAATAAATCACATACATGGCATGTAATTATCTAAAATTATTTTCCCCTTAGTCATGCACTCTTTTCTACGTAATAAGGATTTTCTAGTCGTTACACTTACGCTCTTAAGTCCAAACAAACTTCCTATCTTTCTGGGTGAACTGAGTCATCGGCCTAGCTATTGAAGAGAACTTCTCAATAAAACGCCTATAATAGCCAGCCAAACTTAAGAAACTACGGATCTAAGTCACACTCCTAGGTCGCTCCCAGTTAAGAACTGCTTTGACCTTACTCGGATCCACGGAAATCCCTTGCGCCGAAATGACATGACCCAAAAAGACAACTCTATCCAGCCAGAATTCACACTTGCTGAACTTCGCATACAGCTGAGTCTCTCAGTTTCTGTAAAACCAATCTCAAGTTCTCTTTATGCTCTCTGAAGTTCCTCGAATACACCAGATGTCATCTATGAAGACAATCACAAAAAGATCAATATACTCACTGAAAACGCGACTCATCAAATCCATGAAGACAGCATAAGCATTCGTCAATCCAAATGGAATCACCAAAAACTCATAATGCCCATATCTCATCATGAAAGCCGTCTTCGCCACATCAGCGTATCTGATCCGCAACTGATGATAACCAGACCGCAGATCAATCTTAGAGTATACAGCAGATCCCTGCAACTGGTCAAACAAGTCATCAAACAAATCTCCTGTAGGAAAGTCAAAGATAAAGCAAGTACCTGCAATCACTCCCTATGGTCTATCCTCCGCCTGCTCTCGTCAAGGCGTTCACCTGAGCCTGCTGTGGTCCCGGAAACTGAGTTTTCGAAGGTCCACTAAACCTAGACGGTTCACAGGGTTGGAAACCTGATCGTTGGTACTGAGCAAAAGGTTGCGGTCTCTATGAAGAACCATCAGCTGAACCTTGCTGCGATTGACTCAAAGACTGTCCTCCAGCCGGACACACTCGAGCAAAATGTCCAGGCTGCCACAGTTATGGCAAATGCCTTGAACTCCACGACACTGCGAAGTCATGTGACGACCTCCACACTGTCCACAAGTCACTCCTCCTCCGGAGCCACTGCCACCAGAACTCACTGAACCAGAAGAACTCGAGTTCAAACGCTTCTTGAGCTGTTTCCCTCGAGGCTTGAACCTCTGACGATTCGACTGGTGCGGAACTTGAGGAGATTGGAAAGAAGGCATCGCTTCCGGTACAGGTTGAAAACTACGTCCAGCATTCGAGTGAACCTGATTGTGCACCTCCATCAGACTCTCCTCAATATCCACTACTCTATCTACAGCCTCAGCATACGTTGTAGGGGAACTTGCTAACACCATACGGAACAACTCGGGCCTCAACCCTCTCAAAAACTTGTTCCTCTTTGTCCTCTCCTGGTTCAAAACAAGGGGAACATACTACAACAGTGAAGAAAACTGCCTGGCGTACTCGGCCATCCTCAAGTTCCCTTGCTTCAGCTTATCGAACTCCCGCTCACGATTGTTATAGAAAGACTCAGGGGTATACTCCTGTCGAAAAGCTGCACAGAAGCTCTCCCAAGAAATCAAAACTCCAATCTCTCATGACACGAGAAGTACCCTTCCACCAGCGTTACACATGCTCTCTTAACTGCAACACTGCTAACTTCAACCTCATCTCTAGAGAGTACTCCACTACGTCAAACAACTCTTCCATGTGCTCAAGCCAGCCTTCAGCCAACAGACCAGCCTCGACACCAATAAACGTCGGGGGATTCATCCTCTGGAACCTAACCAACTAGCTCCATCTCTCCAATCTGTCAAGTCACATCATCCACCTCTATCTGTCTAGCACGTCGGCGCAAAGGTGTCTTCTGCTGCTCAACGTCCTCATCACTGCCCGGGGCTCTAGACTCCCCATCTACCTACCTAGCAATCCTACTCCTACCTCTCCTCGGTGGCATCTACCAAAACTCAGAGGTAAGAACAAGCAGATAAATCATAGAGGCAAATAATCAAATCACACAATCATAGAGTCAGTCAAAATCAAAATTCAAACTCTGTGCCTAGACTCAAGTGTGATCAAAAGAAATGAGCTTATCCAAGTTTAAGCTCTGATACCAAAAATGTCAGGCCCGGTGCGCTAATACATCAATTTAGTCACAATTATGCGGAAGCATCATAAAATATGGGCGATTATGGGCCTGATCCAATATCATTCAAAATACATTCATACTCAAAGTAAGAGTTTAACTCGAAACTCAAACAGCATACAATAAAACAAATAGTCAATCAACTATAGATCCCCCAATAAATAAAGGCACAGGACATCCCCTGGCTCAATATATGTATCAATACAACTGGGAATCAAATCAAAAAGGGGATCGACCAGCTGAAGCTCCACTCTGTCCAGCCTGGTTACCTGAAGAACCTGTAATGGCCAACACCGACCAAAACAGCCCAAAGTAGGGAAATTAAACGAGGTCAAACCTCAGTACGAAGAGCACAATAAAAGCATGTATCATATCAAAAAATGCAATATCTCAATCGTGCAATGCATGAAAAGGGTTACCAAGAATCACCGGTAGACAAAACACAACGACTCAGCTGTGCAGATCTCATCAATCATCATCATCTTGTGATCTTCAGGTGCGACGACTCAGCCGACCATCGCAAGGCAGTGTGGTATTAGGCACAACGACTTAGCCGGCCACCACATCACAAAAAAACGTTGGACCTTTCAGGCGCGACGACTCAGTGGACCAATCACAACATGCAAAGAAACTCAGTTCTCAAAGGAATCAGACTCAATATGTATGCGTGAATGCACAACAGACATCATATATATACCTCACGCACAAACAGACATGAGCACAGAATCATCATACAATCAACTCAAGTCACAACAGCTAATACATGAAAGAAATATCCCAAAGCTGATAGTAAAGATGCTAAAAATCTAGCTCAATTCATACCTCAATTCAGCTTCTACTTCAACAGATCTTACAAAAACAAAGACGCAGCAACCAGCACAAGTATACTGCCCTAGTAGCTTCACGACGAACTCAATGGAAGCCACTACCTGCTCAAATCTGTTAATATATCTCAATATAAACTCAAATCTGAACTCATACAGCTTAAATTCTAAAGCCTCGTAGCTTACTCAGCTACCTCAACTCTACAGAGCACCACTCAGCTCTCAACGAAGCTTAAAATGGAAAGAAATCACTTACCCAAAGCTGTTAAAGAACAGAATAACTACGGTTCAACAATCGCGAAGACACACGAACACTGCAACAACTTCGTGGTCCTCAAATCTGACGACTCCAGTCTCCAAACTGGTATCCATCGAACGCTCTAGAGAAGACGAGCTAAGCGCTACCAATCTTGCTCCAGACGACGGTAATCGACGGAAATAGGGTTCGGATGAACAGTACCAATCGAGGGTTATCGGGAATGAAGATAAGAAATATCAGGTTCTAAAAATACTCTAAGTGCTAATCGACACTTAATTTAAATCCCCAGATCCAAGCTACAGTGAAATCAATCACCAGTAAATCCAGATCTCATCGCTAAAATAGAAGTCACTCAAATCTGGGCTCAGCTATCATCCATATCTGACTATGCTATCTCAGATCTGCCTCTCCAACAAAACATGCGTTCTACTCAAAACGGTGTCGCGCTACTTAACCAAACGACGTAACATTGAGGTCCCGCTCTCACAACATATCCCGCTAACGCTCATCCAGACTTGACCACATAGACGCTCACATCTGCTCACGCCCGCTAAACAGATTCCACTTACTAGTGTCAAATCTGAATACTCGATACGAAATCGCATTACCTCTTGCAACGCCAAATCTGATTAACACCTCAGCGAAAGCGTTTCGCTCCCTGCTCGCGGCTATTCACGCAAACACGCAAGGGACAGATATGAACATCCAGATTTCACTCAAATCTGAAATTCTGAAAATCACCAAATCCTCACATCTGAAAACCCGAAAATCAAAAACTCAATTAGCTAATCCTAATCCAAATCTGATTAGCTAATAAATCATACTTAACAATTTCTAGTCCTCACAGAATTGATAACAATAAGCTGCGAGTGTGTTACTTTTTGTGTGAGCTGGTTTGAGAAAATGTGAACTCTGTTTTCAGTTCTTGATTTTACGTTGTTTAGGTTACATGTATTCACAATACTTGATTTGTTGTTTGTGTTGCTCGTGTTCACAATACTTGAGTTTTTGTTCGTGTAAGGTCTTATCAAACTGACCTGCTTCTCCAATTTATACTCTTTGGATCAACGGTAATAAATGTTACTAGTATACACGTCGTATAGATCCAAAGTGAGATGTCCGTGATGTCTTTAATGCTTGTACTGTTCACGTACACCTTCATTAAATGCTTTTGCCTTTTAGCATACACTTCGCCGTACTTAGTTGAAAAGGAAATCTCTGTATATCTGGAATATGCTGAAAGTAGTTCCAACGACTACAAATAGATCCTTAGAAGTCAACACATCAAATCAAGTTGTATGAAACCTCAAAACAATCTGAAATCCTTCTAGCTGAGTTGTCTTTACTCAGATGGGCTCCTATCTGGTCGCTGTGTTGAACTTCTCTAATCTGATCTAAGGTGATCTGGTCTCTTTGTACTGTACTATTCCAGATTGTAGTCTTTGTTCACTTCTATCTTCTTCTATAGAAACACAAGCCTTCCTGATTGCATCCGTCTCTTCTAAAAGAACCTGGTTAAACCTGTTCTGTCCTTGCGAGCTAGTTTGTCCTCAACCATCTTGGTTAAAATGTCTGAGCTGGTTTGTCCTTAACCAGCTTAGATAAAACCTCTGAGCTGGTTTGTCCTTAACCAGCTTAGCTCCGTTCTAAAATCTCTGTGCTGGTTTATCCTTAACCAGCTTAGCTAAGTTCTAGAGTCCCTGAGCTGGTTTGTCTTTAGCCAGCTTAGCTCCAATCCGGTTTGAGTAATCAATGCAGTAAGCTCATCTTGATCTGGTTAGTAATTCATTGAGCTGATTTTTTAATCTCTTTTTGTCTTCATCAAAACTTATAAATTCTCCATCACGCTGTCACTTGTTCTTGTCAGAGTTTGTATGTTGAGGTCGAGAAGGTTTATATTAAATCTTGTTTCTAACATTTATTCCAATTTGGGATATGGATAGAAATGAAGCTGGTAACTAGAAAAATAAGATGTGGAAAGCGATGATAGGAGACGTAGAAACTAAACAGGGATTCCAAGTCATTTATTTTGTTGAGAATTTGGAGCATTATGTCATCTAAGATACGGTCAAAATACCTTCTGACATATCTTGTTCCATTTCCATGATGTTAATCACCAATGTTAATCTTTAAATGGCAACATTAATGAAAGACAATGGTTTCACGACGTTAGTATTTAAATTAGTGGATTGCATATATAAAACAAAACAATTCCCAGGATCCTAATTCAACCGGTTTGTACACTATATGTAAGAACCGCCTTATCATATTTTTTAAAAAAATAAAGTAAAATTTGAAAAAAACTCAGAGTTCTTCACACACTCTCTCATCCTATTTTCTCTCCCCTCCAAATTTTTCTCTCCTCCATCTGTATTTTTGACTGCCACCTTCAACCTTAGATTCTGGCCACCTCGTTGCCGGAAAAATTAAATGGAATACATATTCGGAATCCTCTAATCGAGATCTTTCTTTCTAAACAAATTTTGTAAGGTTTTGTTGCGATTTCCGAAAACACGCCGGAGACCGCCACCTTCTTTCTTCAATTCCAACCACCTTGTTGCTGGAAAAATTAAAAGAGACACATAATCAGACCCTATCGATGAGATAAACGTTTCTATACCAACTTTTTAAGATTCTGTTGCGACCCCGGGAAAGTCACCGGAGCATCGCCATGACTCCACCACCATCGCCGTCACCTGTTCTCGCCGGTGTTTGTATGCTGAGGTCGAGGAGGTTTATTATGAGATCTGAATCGCTAATTATTTATTTGGAAATTAATCGGGCGTTGGATTAGACTTGAAGAAGAGCTAGTTGGTTTGTGCGTGAAATAGCTCTGATCTGGTTCGTAGAACGGTCAAATCTGGTTGGTTGAGCGCTCAGGAAACGTGTCGCGAGTTATTCTAGGAGCCCGAAGTGGATATTTTGAGTTATAGTGGAGTGGCGTTGTTCTGAGAGAAACCAGATTTGAGGGCGAAATCTTGTAGTATGGGTAGACGGGTCACTTTGTAGCTTTAGTGTAAACCGGTGCGGTTTGTGAGTATCGGCTGAGGCAAGATCTGAATGAGTGTGAGCTGGTCGTTCGGATCTGGGACGCGATGTGACGCCGTTTAGCGATACACGTTTATGAACTAGTTGGATTGTTGTGCGATGTCGTTTAGAGGAACTAGCTGAGATGTGAGATCTGGATGTGTGAGAGCTGGTTGATTACGGGAGCTGGATTGTGGTGCGACGCCGTTTTGAGAAAAATCTATGTGCGAGCTGATCGCTTTGAGCGTACTCATGTGCGATGTCGTTTGGTAGTAGCGCGCTGGTATAGCGTATAGTCCAGATCTGGAGTAGTACTTGTTAAGATAAAAATTTATAAGTTTTGGTGATAAAAAAACAAGACAAGAACTGAATCTTAAATATCAGATCTAGACAGTCAGTTATCATGGTAAGTATCTTCAGATCCGAAAGAGTTGGGAACAGTTTACTCAGGTTTCAGTTATCGGATTGAATATTTCGTATCAGAGCTTATAAAATTTGAGTATTCGGGTTATTTCAATTATCGGGTCATGATTTAGATTTGAGTGTATTCAGATTTGACTCAGAGACTTTGGTAACCGATCCGGGTATATGCGTTCAGATGTGAACAGACTACACAGGGTTCTTCAGACTTCAGATTTGATAGCGCCTCAGTATTACGAGAAGAGCAGTACAGTTCTCAGATGTGACAGAGCATTAAGTTTGTAAAGTATAAAGGGAGACAGTTCAGATGTGATGGCTATACGCGTAAGGAGATATTTCGTGTAGCTACTCACAAAGGGAAAGACAGAGCAACATTCAGATTTCGATATTCTAGCAGATGTGAGCTTCGATATACATCAGATGTTATCAGTTGACTAATCTATAGAAACCAAAGGTCACAACTTGAATTAAGGAAACAAGATCAAAGCTATTTTGAGTAATATCGCGCATTACGCAGAGTGATTGATACGCTGTTTACCCGGTTTGGTAAATAAGTCAATCAAGCCTTGACAGCGCAGACTACCTTGTGCATAGAGTTAATGGAGATACGATGAAGATATGTTTGTTTCCACTGACCATTGAGATTGAAGAAGTATAAATAGTCGAAGATTTCAAATGAAGAAGCTCTACGTGATTTTTTAAGCTCTCCGTCAATTTGATCTCGCATATCCTTACGCTCTCAAATTTATGGGAATACTCAAGTGCTCAAAGATATTTTAGTCCCAGTCCTTTAATCTCGACGAACATTCCTTTTTTCTTATTAGATTTATCTTCGAGATATCTACTGTACTCAAAACATTGTATTATTTGTATTATTCATATTGAGTCTGTAACGAACGTGCTTTTTGAAGCAGTTCAAAAATCTATTTGATTGTAAACAGCAGTGTATCTGCTTGGTTGTGGTGGCTAGGAGTTCACTTTGAGCGAGGCTCAGTGACTGGGTGTCTATAGCGTCTGTATTCATCAAAGTCTTCTAGTGGAACCTTCCTGCAAAAGAATAAGGGGAGACGTAGGATTTGATATCCGAACTTTCATAAACAAACTCTTGATTCCGGCACTTTTACTTTATTTGCATCGTATTTATTTACATTCACACTTTTCACTCTTGATCCTGCACTTTTACTTTATTTGCATCGTATTTATTTACATTCACACTGTTCACTATTGAACTGACTTCTTTCCGCAAAATATTTGTTAGTCGAAAAAACAGATTTGAACTGAGATCCTCAGATCTGGTAACTCGGATCTGAGTTGAGCGAGGCGCTTGTAAAATCCTTTTTTAGAGGTTTCGAAAAATTAAAATCCAAGGAGTTCATTCAACCCCCTCTTATGAACTCCTAGGTGTGTTTTCGATCCTAATTGAACCTATCAATTGGTATCAGAACCTGTGTATCGCAGTTATTGAACAGTTCCATATTTTGTGCTTATATATTTCAATATGTCGACTTCTCACAACAAAATTCCTATGTTTTCCAAGGAGAAGTATGACGACTGGAATAAAAGGATGCAAGAACTGTTGGGGAACCGTGGCGGATCCCGATCGCGCCTCCCGGCGAGGCAGTGGAAGAACAAAAATTGGGCCGGGAGACGATCAATACAATTCATAAAACATGCAATCTATGAACCATTCATAGGGTGTTTTGATGATTACCTTGCTGGCAACTCGTGCCTGGCTCCGACCAGTTTCGCGAGGAAACCGGCACTTCACGGTAGGCGGCGGTAGATTACGTCAATCACGTCCACGACCGGAAACGATCTCCCTCCGATCAGCCTGCACTAGAAGACTGATGGATTTTATCACCAACGGATTCTCCTCGAAAAGTTGGCTGGAGCAAGTCCGGCGAAGGAGGCGGCGGCGGCGGCGGCGTGAGGAGAGTAAGGGAGGCGGCGGATTTTAGAGAGACTAGGGTTAGGGTTTTGATTGTGTAGTGTTTTTTATTTAGTCCTAAGTCTACCTTAAGTAGACTTAATGATGGACTTGGACCGGCCCAACGGGCCCGGGTCCAACGGATGAACATTCGGTTCATCCCCATCACTGTGACTTCATCATAACTCCGATCATCGATCAGATCGGACCGATCGACTCAGTTTCCAAAACTGAATACTATGATCTGAAAAACGATTTTTCAGAACCCCAGTGCAAAATGACCGTTTTTCCCCTCAACAGCGGAAATCAATCAGTACAACCAAGACCTCGGACTTATCCACTCGACAAATGGTAACCACTTGGAAAGTCCGAATGAGGGTAGTTCGATAGATCACCAGGTCACTATCTATCTGCATGCTCAGAACATCACAATGTTCCCTACCAATGAAACATGGTACTTCGCATCGCAGATACTAGTCTCGAGCTCGGGCGGCCTTATCCTCATTTTGACGGCCCAATCGACTAGGAACTAATTCAGAATGCACAGTGATTATTAGATGTGTTTCATGATAGTCGTCATACCCACTATCACATCTAACATACACTATAGTGCATTCTAGGTCTTTACTCAACGCAATTGTTAATCATCATACAACACAATGAAAGTAAAGAATGCCATATAAATAAATGCGAATATCATATATAAAGATTGTTTCATACAAGAGTCTATAAACCCACACTCCACAAGTTGGCTAGTTGGGCATCTACTCTAACAATCTCCCTTGGCCACGCAAGGCGATGACATGTGGTTCGTTATCACTGATAGACCCATGAAGAATATGAAAGCCAACTCTGCAATAGCTATCACTGATGGCGCACCTCAGTGGGTGGAAAAGAACCGACATGAATATACAACTGAGGACAAGAAGAAGGCAGATCTTGACAATGTGGCAAAGGACATTTTATATAAGACGCTGGATAAGAACATGTTCAGCAAAATCAAAACCTGCGCTACTGCCAAAGAGTGATAGGAGAAGTTGACTCAAATCTGCGAAGGCAATGACGAAACCAAGGAGAATAAATTGACTGTGGCCCAGCAGAAGTATGAGTCGATAAAGATGCGAGATGGAGAGACCATGGCTGAGTTCGATGAAAGATTTAGTGCTGCTGCAATAGAGCTGACCAGTCTTGGCAAGGAATACAGTAACAGAGAACTGGCTCTCAAGGTGATGAGAGCGCTGCCCAGAGAGTGGGATGTCAAGACCATGGCGATGCGGGGGTTCAAAGATCTAAATAAGATTGAGCTCCATGATCTGTTTGCCAATCTCAAAGCCTACAAGTTCGAGCTGGAGACCAGATCTGAGGCTAGACCGTCAACATCTCAACCAACAAAGGCTCTTGCAGCAACAACATCTGAACAGTGCTCTCCAAGAACTAGAAAATCTGCCGAACAACTGCGCAATGACATCATGTCCCTCTTCGTCAAGAATTTTGGGAAATTCATGAGAAGATCCTCTAACCCTTCTTTTAATTATAACAAATCTGAAAAGATAACTACTGATATGAATTGTTATAATTGTGGTCGTCCAAGGCATTTTGCTGCAGATTGTAACAGGCCCAAGAAGGAGGACAGATCCAAGAGGGATGAGAAGAAAGACGATAGATCTAAAGAAAAATCCAAAGAGAAAAGGATGAGAACATGATCTGATAAGAGGCCCAATCGAAAGAATGATCGTAAAGTGCTTGTTGCGGAAGAGAGCAACAAAAAAACTGGGCGGACTCAGATTCAGATTCTACATCAAGCAGCTCCTCATCCAGTGACAGTGAACCAGAAGAAGCCTACTGCTTGATGGCAAATCAAACCACTATAGAAGATGAGGTATTTGAGTTTTATAATTCTGAATTTATACATGAAGACCTGATCAATGCACTCAACGAGATGGTCTATGAGTACCGAAAGCTATCACAGACATTTGAGGAAATCAAAGCCGAAAACAAAGGTCGAAAAAATAGTTCAGTTGAATCAAGAAATTCTCAGCTTGATGATACTGACAGTTTAAAGACTGAGTTGAGTAAGCTAATGATTGAAAATGATCTCTTGAGAAATAGGTCTTGTGAGCTCAAATCTGAAAACGAAGGTTAAATGAAGTGATGAGCTCCTGGACCAAGTCTTCCGTTTCCTTGAACAGATGTATGAGACTCAAAAGCCACTGAACGACAAATCTGGCTTGGGTTTCAACATTGGAGAAAGCAGCTCTGAAGGACAAGTACTCAATCAGATCTGGCAATTTTGTCAAAGCCAGTGTGATACACAATGCTTATGAGTCGCTGAAGTATGATGACCAGACCTCTGGGCAACTGATTGAAAATGATCTCTTGAGAAATAGGTCTTGTGAGCTCAAATCTGAAAACGAAAGGTTAAATGAAGTGATGAGCTCCTGGACCAAGTCTTCCGTTTCCTTGAACAAGATGTATGAGACTCAAAAGCCACTGAACGACAAATCTGGCTTGGGTTTCAACATTGGAGAAAGCAGCTCTGAAGGAACAAGTACTCAATCAGATCTGGCAATTTTGTCAAAGCCAGTGTGATACACAATGCTTATGAGTCGCTGAAGTATGATGACCAGACCTCTGGGCAACTGAACCAAAAAGGCAAAGCTTGTATCGGATATATCAGACCTGAGAACTCCAAGCCAAGCTGGCTAAAGAACAGACTTGATAAAGATAAGGCGAAAGTTGGTTCTAAGTCGTCTGTTCCCAACCAGTCCAGGCGTAGTTCAAAGAAGGTCAAATCTGTGTGGGTAAAGGTTCAGCCCCAACGAGATCTGAATGGTCCACATACTAAGCCAAAGCTCAACGGATCTCACAACATTTCTGCACATACCCTTATGGACTCACATACTGGGAAGACTGTTAAAGTAATTCAAGTATGGGTCTCGAAAGGGGTAATCCGATCTGGACCCAAGTAAAATTGGGTACCAAAATCTATTTTCGTGATTGCAGGGTAACAGGTACAAAGCTGGAGAAGAATCTATCATCTGGTACCTGGATAGTGGCTGTTCATGAGATATGACTGGAAATTCAAAGCTACTATCAGATTTGACACCTCACAAAGGAGCTAAGATTGTGTTTGGTGATAACTCTCACGATAACACTGTGGGTAAGGGTAAGCTTACCCATGGTAACATTACAATATCTGATATTCTTCTAGTTGAAAATTTGTGTTATAATTTGATTAGTATAAGTCAACTGTGTGACCATGGTTATACAGTTAACTTTCAAAAGCACACATGCACAGTTCAGAGTCCAGATTGTCTGACTGTATTGGTAGGCAAAATATCGGGGAATATCTACATTATCAATTGGTCAGAGCAGATGGGATCTGAACAGATTTGTCTAGCAGCTGACTCTTCCAAGAGCTGGCTGTGGAACCAAAGAATGAACCATCTGAACTTTAAAATTCTTGCCAACTTGAGTAAGCTTGAATTGGTTTCTGGTATGCCCAAAGTAAACTTTTCAAAAGACAAGATTTGTGCAGCATGTCGGCTGGGTAAGCAGATTCGATCTACTTTCAAAAAGAAAATTGGTCAACATTCTTCCCGAAGCTTGGAGCTTTTACATATGGATCTTTTTGATCCAATACCCGTAACCAGCTTAGGGGGAACGAATTACACCCTAGTCGTTGTGGATGATTTTACAAAATTTACATGGGTGTTGTTTTTAAAATCAAAATCTGAAATTGCTGACCAGCTGATTAAGCTCTTAAAACGTTTGCAAAATGACAAATCTTGTACCGTCAACCGGATAAGATCTGATAGAGGAACTGAATTTTTAAACTATAAGCTATCATCTTATCTGGAAGACATTGGGATAAAGCATGAGCTTTCAGCAACGAGAACTCCTCAGCAGAACTGGTTGGCTGAGAGGAGAAATCGCCTTTAAAATAAGCTGCTAGATCTATGATTGCTTATTCCGGTATTTCACAAAAATTCTGGGCAGAAGCAGTTAACACAGCTTGCTACACTTAGAACAGATGTATGATTAACAAGACCCATGGAATTAACCCATATGAGATCTGGAGTGGCAAGAAACCTGATATATCATGTTTCAGGGTGTTTGGGTGCAGATGTTGAATAACGATAAAAAGCACCTAACAGCTTTCGATGCCAAATCTGATGCAGGTTTATTTCTCGGATATTTAGCTGTGAGCAAAGCCTATAGAGTGTGCAACAATAGAAGTCTGACGGTTGAATAATCAGCACATGTGGTGTTTGATGAAAAATGCTTTCGATCCAACTCAGCTACGAGCTTACATGAGTTGTGTTCACAAATGGAATCAATCAGTCTTGATGATTCAGATGACGACGTGCCACAACAAAGACATTCAGATGATCCCCAACCAGATCTGGACACACAACAAGATAACGCACAAGCAGATCTGGCAGGTAACCCAGTACTCATTGATTTGACTAACGTTGACCCTGTGCAAGAACAGATCTCATCTAGTGTGCCAGTTGCGGATGTTGGACCAACTACTGCTCAAGTGGATACACAAGCAGATTATAAACTACATCGACATCTGAAGCTCTAGATGCTAGCACATCTCAGCAATTGGTGTCCGGCTCAAATCTGGAACAAGGAGCTTATCAAGAGGCATCAGAATAATCCAATCAATCAAGCATCCAAGTTGAACAAGGAGAAAATCCAATCGGATCTGATCTTTCGTGGAATAGAAATCATCCACCCGAGCAGATCATATGTAACATTCATTCTCCTGTTCGCACACGAGTCCAGCTCATGCATGATCACTTTGATTCAGCATTCATATCGAATATATAACCTAAGCTTATTGAAGAGGCCTTAGCTGACCCGAGCTGGATAGATGCAATGCAGGAAGAACTTAGCCAATTTACAATAAATAATGTATGGAAACTAGTTCCTAGACCTTATAATCATTCTGTAATAGGAACTAAATAGGTCTTTTGGAACAAGTTGAATGAAGATGGCGTAGTTGTAAGAAACAAAGCTAGACTGGTAGCACAAGGATTTAGACAGATGGAAGGCATAGACTTTGATGAGACCTTTGCACCAGTAGCTAGATTAGAATCCATTCTCATATTTCTTGCATATGCTGCATATAAAGACTTTAAAGTCTTTCAAATGGATGTGAAGAGTGCCTTTCTAAATGGCATCTTAACAGAGGAAGTGTATGTTTCACAACCTATTGGCTTCGTTAATCATACATATCCAGATCATGTTTACAAACTGGATAAAGCTCTATATGGTTGAAGCAAGAACCCAGAGCTTGGTATGATACACTGTCAAAATTTCTTATCGAGCATGATTTTGTTATAGGCACTGTCGATAAGACATTATTTAAATTTGTCAAATCTGATCATGTCCTGTTAGTCCAAATCTATGTAGATGATATTATATTTGGGTCAACTAACCCAAAGCTATGCCAGAAATTTTCTAAGTTGATGCAGGACAAGTTCGAGATGAGCATGATGGGCGAGCTGACGTTCTTTCTGGGATTACAAGTGAGACAGCTTGACAATGGAATCTTCATTAATCAAGCAAAATACACGAAGAACTGCTGAAGAAATTTGGCATGGAAAACTGTTCAGCAGCTGTGACCCCAATGAGTGCTTCTACCAAGTTAGATAAAGACGAAGCTGGAACTGCCATAGAGGTATCATTGTATCGCGGTATTATTGGATCTTTGCTTTACCTAACTGCTAGAAGACCAGACATCATGTTTGTTGTCTGTACGTGTGCTAGATTTCAAGCAGAGCCTAAACAATCGCATTATATTGCAGTCAAAAAATTTTATAATATTTAAAAGGAACTCCCAATGTGGGTCTTTGGTATCCCAAAGACTCAAGTTTTCAACTAATCAGTTACAGTGATGCAGACTACGCAGGATGCAGTATTGATCAGCGAAGCACAAGTGGGACTTGTCAATTCTTAGGAGATCGATTGATTTCCTGGTTCAGTAAGAACCAGACCTCAATTACCACATCCACAGCTAAAGCGGAGTACCTCGCGGCTGGAAGCTGCTGTGCTCAGATCTTATGGATTCAACACCAGCTCAAGGACTACAGTATTGATGCTTATGAAGCGCCTATTCTCTGTGACAACACCAGTGCCATCGCAATTACCCAGAATCCTGTGCTGCATTCAAGAACAAATCACATCGACATCAGGCATCACTTATAAGAGATCACGTGCTCAAGAAGGACGTCCGGCTGGAATATGTGTCTATAGATCATCAAGTTGCTGACATCTTTACTAAACCCCTACCGGACGCTAAGTTCTCTTACTTGCAAAAAATTCTTGGTCTCTTAGAATTGCCTTGATTTATTTCTGTGCTAACAATTGCAGGTTGAACAGCTTTCGTTTACTTCAGATCTGAGTCTACTGTTCAGGGGGAACAACGTGGATTTTTCAGATCTGGTAAACCTTCAGATTTGGGAGGACCTCAGCCTTAGGGGGAACAATAGATCTGAATTATTAAGTGCTAAGTCAGCTGAATGCGTGAGATCTGAATTCATTCAGATTTCGCGTATATACAGCTGATGCTTATAAGTGGTCAGATCTGGTAGTACCCAGCTGGCATATCAAACAGATCTTAGGGTGTGACGTGTTAAGAAAATGGCGCTTGTTTTTCACTTTTTACCCCTTGCGGTTAAAACTCAAAATGATTTTAGAAAATCTTTTCAAATCTTTTCCAAAATGATTTCTAAAATCTTTTGCAAATCTTCATCGCACCAACCGATGATTGACACGGGTTGTCATTGTTGGGATCCGGATCACGCCCCCCGGCGAGGCAGCGGAAGAACAGAAAAATCATGTGCCGGGAGACGATCAATACGATAATACAATACACAATATGACATTCATAGGGCGTTTAGAATTTGCTACCTTGCTGGCAACTTGTGCCTGGCTCCAACCGGAATTACAAGAACGCCGGCTCTTCACGGTAGACTGCGGTAGATAACGCCAATCAGGTCCACGACCAGAGACGGGATTCCTTCGTCAGCCTGCACTAGAAGGTGTGACGAGATCTGCGCGGACGGATTCTCCTCGTCAAAATTGGCCGGAACGAATTCCGGCGAAGCGGCGGCGGCGAGGCTTATGAGAGGAGGGGGCGGCGCTCTTAAGCTAGGTTTAGGGTTAATGGTGTAATATTTTGGTTATGAAGTCTAATCCATTATTAAATAGATCTTAGTGTTGGACTTGGACCGGCCCAACAGGCCCGGGTCCAACGGATGAACATTCAGTTCATCTCCATCACCGAGACTTCATCGTAACTCCGATCGCAGATCAGATCGGACCGATCGAATCAGTTTCCAAAACTGAATACTATGATCTGAAAAACAATTTGTCAGAACCTCAGTGCAAAATGATCGTTTTGCCCCTCAACATTGGCAAATCACGATTTGACCTCTGTTGACCTTTTGGGAAGTCGCACTCCCAAAAACCTCTTCGTATGCACAACACATTGAGCTGAGTATCCGTGCGGGAATCTCGAATCCAGTACTTGTGTGACCCTCAATGGTTCAGGGATACAGCTAGCCGGACTTGCCCATCGTATCAAGGTAAGAGCGTCTAGCAACATCGCCCCATGATACCCTAGGTATCACTGATAGTGCCTGCAAGAACCAGTTGGTCGTGGTTAGCGTACAGTACGGTCCTTTCAATCTATATATCCCGATCAGATCAACGATCATTGGTAAATCGAGAGTCGCTATAGATCCGATAGCTATGCGTACCTCTTGGAGATCGAATAGTGACATCACGAGTGTAGCTAGGTAAACACATTTACCTAAAACACTTCTAGTACTCTGGCCAGAGATTTATACACTATTATCCCCTCAGATAGCATAGGATATCCACGCATGTCTGCGAGCGGTGAATCCTCGACAACGATGCATCGACTCCTATATGCATCGGGGTCTCACCCAATCCCGACGCCTTATGACCCCAAGTGAGTCGGCAAACGGGTCAAAGTGAGACGCCTATCATGTAGAGTCTCAATGACGTTTCGAGTCGTGAGGACTAATCAGTACAACCAAGACCTCGGACTTATCCACTCGACAAATGGTAACCATTTGGAAAGTCCGAACGAGGGTAGTTCGATAGATCACCAAGTCACTATCTATCTGCATGCTCAGAACATCACAATGTTCCCTACCAATGAAACATGGTACTTCGCATCGCAGATACTAGTCTCGAACTCGGACGGCCTTATCCTCATTTTGACGGCCCAATCGACTAGTAATATGTTCAGAATACACAGTGACTAATAGATGTGTTTCATGATAGCCGTCATACCCACTATCACATCTAACATACACTTTAGTGAATTCTAGGTCTTTACTCAACGCAATTGTAAATCATCATACACACAATGAAAGTAAAGAATGCCATATGGATAAATGCGAATATCATATATAAAGATTGTCGTATACAAGAGTCTATAAACCCACACGCCACAAGTTGGCTAGTTGGACATCTACTCTAACAGTCATCATACGAAAAGTCACATCCACATGGTAACGTGATACACAAAACCTCAAATAACAGATGCATACTCCAACAATTCTCTCCCTTTTTGTGGGAATCAAAAAGGAATCGAAATCTGGTCTTCCCGACAAATTTTAAATAAATCTCTCCCTACACTGCCACAACAAAAACAACGTGACAGCAGGAATTTTACAGATTTTGAAAGTCAAAACCGATTTTTGGGAACAACCGTATGCAACAACATGCTATGATTTTGAAACGAAATATCAGAGCACCTTAAATAAAACTTGTTTCAAATAAGAACACGTGCTACTGATTGATCTATTCAGATCTGAAAATAAAACAATAACAGATCTACCAGCTTTTCTTTCATTTCTCCTATTTCGTCCCATAAGCTGAAAACAGCTCAACCGAAATAGAATCTTGGCATCCACACGGAACTGCGCATTCCGTGTCAGCTCGACAAAGAACAACAGTAGTTCATGAATCATTCATCTCCTTATCTTCATAAACTAAGTTCTTCAAAAACTTTTAAAACACTTTAAAATAAATAGCACATGCGTTTCTGATACCAATTGATAGGACCGAAGAATCAGATCTCACTAAACTAAGCAACACAACACAAGAGATCTGATCCTAAAAATAAATAGGCGAGCGCTGCTACTGTTAAATAAAATTTTGCGCTGCTATAAAGAGGTGAAATATCTCGGGTTCTTGAACATTAAACAGAGCACCGGAGACAGATCTGGTATGTAATAAAAACATGCGGAAAATACCAGAACTGAATCCTAATTTTAAAACTCCATGAAATCAGATTTCTGCTAAACAAAAGTAAACGCAACAGAGCATGTGAAATCTGATTTCCAATGCGTGACATCTGTTTGTGCCAAACAGATTTGTGCGTGTGTGTATACTGTCAAATGTGTTATGCGTGCTAAATAAATGCAAGTGCGGAAATCATAAAGAATACAATAAACTGCTATTTGTTTATGGATGTTAGGATATAAATATCATATGTCTCCCCTTCTTCCTCCTCGGAAGGTTCCACTAGAAGAATTTGATCCGCAGACCCAATCACCGAGCCTCGCTCCAAGTGAACTCCTAGACTCTACACCAGCCCTCGGCTGTGTCAATCACTTGGTTTATGCCTCTGTGAGAAAGGCTACAAACACAGAGTTTAACGTATTCGTGCTTGGACGGGATCTGATTTTTGGGTTGTGATTCACTCGCTAATCAATTTCGCACATCACTCAAAATATACGAGTGAATCTGTGTGTGTGAGATTTTACAGTGAACGCTCAGCTCTCTAAAGAATATGTCTCACACAATCGGGAAATGCTCCTAAAGAGCTTATGAAGACTCAGCAGTCGACACTGCAATAAGCTCCTCTCTAATGATGATCGACTGCTTCATCTTCCTGTTTTCTTCCCTCTGTAATTTCTCTGTTTTTGTCTTTCACATCAGCATCAGCATCATTGATTTCTTCAAATCATCTTGTATATAAAACTTCTCTCCAAATATATAGCCATTAGAGTAGATTCAAATCCTTTCTGCGCATGTTACGGCTAAATTTTCTTCTTCCCAAATTGGTGCAATCATCCTCTGTATATTGTACTATTTCCCAGAATAGTACCAATCTTGTCCCCTTAAATTAAGGTATTTGCACGACTCAATTTTAGCCATTGATCCTTTCCATTTTGAATGTTGATTGCGTCCCAACAGCTGAATGTACACCAACAAATTGTTCAACAGCTGTTCGCTCAGCTATTGTCTTTTCTTCGTCGACTGCTGAGTTCAACAGCTGTTCGCTCAGCTGTTGGTTTTCTTCGTAGTACTGTTCATCAGCTGTTCGCTTCTTCTTCACTTTGAACAACAGCTGATATGTTTTCTCTTCATTGTACAAACAGCTTCTGTAATAGTTCCAACAGCTTCTATTCCACATTTGATCAGCTGCTCCTCTTGGCATCGACGTCTGATTCCATCTTCTGCTTGCATCTTCAGACTTCTACTGTACGCGACACAACTAACAGCAAGTACAGCTGGACTTCCACATAAGCATATCTGATAGGTCTTCTCGATTCTTTCAATTCAGACTTCTCCAGCTAATCCTTTTTCATGCACCAGCTGGTTCAGCTACTCCAGCTGATCCATCTGTTGTATCAACTGCTGGTCTTGACTTCTGTTTGCAACAGCTGATTGCTTGCGACTGATGAATGCTTGCAACAGCTGATTGCATCTTCTGTTTAGCGCTACGGCTGATACATCTTTTCTTCAAAGCTGTACATGTAAGAAACTCTGTTCAACTTGGATTTTGCCTGATTACGATCAGCTGGCTCAGCTTTGGACTTCTCCATTGCTAATCCAGCCATTACGTCTAAGTTGTTGATCCAGATTTCTCAAGTCTTATTCCAGCTCTTCTTTAGATCTCTTCTGTTAAACTACTCCAACAGCTGAAATAGATCTCTTCGTTGTTCCTTCGTCAGATTTCTACTGTTTACATCTGTACACTACGTAGAAACGTTAGAAACACAATAACAGGTTTTGTGTAATTCAAAACTCAGATCTGGATCTGTTATCCAGATCCATCATAACGTGTACCGTTTCATCTTCCGATTCACTTCCCTTATTTATATTACTTCGTTTCGATTCCACTAACCCTTACTTTGCGCAAAATACACTATTGCTTTCCAGTGCTTCTTGCTTGCAGAAAATCTCTTCTTCGGCGCATTCTTCAGATATCAACCTATCAGCAATGGCATCTTCTCAGATCAACAACGCTATTCAGGTCTACTTTGACTCAGTACTAGGAATGGAACATGAGGGCATGGTTGCCATGTTCGAAGCCCTTTTGGCATCTGAACTCAACGGGTTTCTGGTATGTTCCTCAGCCATTTACAAAGCTGCTCTGGTGGAGTTCTTCCACAACGCTTCTGTCAGGGACGGTGCGGTTGTTAGTACAGTTCACGGGAAACCAGTTGCTTTTTTAGAAGAATTGTTTGTTGGAACCTTTGAGTTTCCGTTGGAAGGGTTGACTAATATACATGAGGTGCCAAAGGATCTGGTTCTTGAAGCAAGAAGTGCGTTCTCATATGATGGTAAATAGCTGAGTACCTCTTGTAAAAAGAGGGAGATGACGTTCGAGTTTCGGCTGCTGAATGATATCTTGGCGAAATCTGTGACTGTGAAGGCTGGGTCATTCGATGCTATAACCCATGAGAGATTCTTGATGATGTCTGCTATTCATTGGGGAGTTCCGGTCAACTGGGGATGATTGTTGTTTAATATTTTCAAGGATATGGTAACCCCTGCCTCAAGACAAGCACGGGGATATGCGGTAAAGATCTGTATTCTGTTGAAAAATGCCATAGATCTGGAACTGGGTGAATCAAAAGAATTCCCACCTCTAAAGATTCTAACTGCCAAAACTGTTGGCACGTATATGGCCAAAAACAAGAATATTTTTGTTGATGAGGATGAGCCAGCGGTGGAGAAATCAGCGGAGAAAAAGAAGGCAGTGTATAAGAAGAGACCTGATACTACTGTTGAAACACCAGTTATTAAGAGGAAGAGGACAACGGGGCGAGCTGCTCCAGAAGCTAAGAGTTTGGTTCTTGTGACAGTAGCGCAAGAGGCTGTACCTATCCAAATGGTATCAGCTGTGTGTAGGTTCTAATGATGAAATTGTTGAGAAAGAACCCGATGTGGAGAATGTTGTAGAGAAACAGGAAAAGAAAACTGCTGATGACGTGGATAAGATTATTGGTCAAGTTATTACTGCAACAGCGCAGATGGAAACAGATGTGGAGGAACCATCATTGACCAGATCTGATGATATGGTAGTTGAGGACACTGAGCGCTCGACTGCTGTCAATGATGAGGATGATAATCTTGATGGAGCTGAAAATGAAATTTCTAGGAAAATGGCATCTTTTACTGCAGCGAAACAGCTTCTTAAAGAGCCTTTGAGATCTGGGGAGGATGACGAAATGTATGGGTTTAAGCAACCAAGTAAGATATTGAGCCTCCAGTAGCTGAGAAGGACAAGGAGATCGAGCCAGTGGCTGCTGATGATTTGAGTCTAGCAAAGAATGTTGCGACGATGACTGAATCTGAGGACACAGAGCCCTTGCGCAGGGTTCTGGCGCTTACAGACAACTCTCAGTCTGATGAAGAGTCGATTTCCATCGAAGGTATTTTGAAGTGAATTCCTGCGGACTTGATGTTGCCATCCATGACAACTGCAGAGCCTACAAGAATAAAATTAGGACTTGGCATTGAGATTCCAGGAGTCAACGAAGGGGATTGGTACAAGGCCAGTCTCCCTCAGATTGCTATATCCGACAAAGGGGAAGGCGCCTCTTGTTGAGAAGGATGATATCAAAGGGCATCCGGCCCGGGAGATGTTCAGTTTAATTTGTGCAGACATGGATTTCCTTGTACAGCTTAGGGAAAAGGTAATAACAGATGTTGCCTCATTCTTTCATTCTTTCAGTTTGAGAAGATTACCTGTTTTGGATTCAATTAAAGATATAATTGCCAAAGAAGAGAAGATTTTAGCATGGGCAGAGACTGATTCGTTAGAGACAGCTGTGAGGAGGCGTGAGTATATAATTGTTAAATACAGAGAAATGCTTTTTAGAAAATTTTTGGAAGCCCATCGCAAGAATTTCAGTCCGGTGAACCCACGACAGCCATTGATCTTCAGATCATAGCTTTGCTCTCGGATTCTCATCTCTTTGCATTCGAGACATTACAGACTCAGATGAGAATACACGGACTGAAGTGGAACGGATGTGTAGCTCCAGACTGTTTGAAGGAGAAAATCGGGATCGTGGTGCAGTTATTGCCCGATCAAATACGCACATCCGGTCTTCTTGCTGGATTCGAACCATGACCTTAGTTAATGGGCCTTGGGTCATCCAAGAAGGCAGAGATTTTTGGAAATGCCTACCCAAGCCGGTTGTTTCTCTTGAATGGAAAATACCAGCTCAACGACAATTTGTGGATACTTTAGCCCCAATCAGTGAGTTCTTCAAGCTTCTTCAAAAACGATGGGCTGACGTATGTATAGAAGTTGTATAGTTTTCTGCTTTTAACCTTTTGCAGCCAGTTGGTTCGCATAATTTTTGCAGAGATATCGTTGCAGTCGGTTCAGTGGTAGATTTAGCAGTAGATCCGGCAGAATTTGTTGGAGTTTTTCGACGAGGTCCAGATGTACAGATGTTTACCTCTGATTCGAGTTCTTCTTCTAGTTCTAGCCAACCAGATCCGATCTCTCCGAATGTTAGTTTTTCTCAGCGCCATTTGGATACAGCTTTTGACTTCTCCAAATCTGAGTATATCTACTGACTCTCGTATGCTCTTCACTACCGATGACATCCCTTTGGATGTAGGGACAGCTATTGACCGGATCTTGATGCCTACTGCTAATGTAACCCCGCAATATTTCACAGAGCCCTTGGCACAGCTCCGAGAGCTTCAGTCAATCAGATTCAAATTGAGCGAGTGCAGAAAAGGGATGATGTAGAAAAGCAGAGGCCTTGAGCAGCGGTTTACCGAGATTTTAGACCAACAGGACAGGACCTATAGAGGTCTGTTTTCCCATGTTAGACAAGAAGTTCAGCTTCAAAAGGCCGCCCTATCCCTTGAAGTTCTAGAATCTCGACAGAAGCTACAATCTCAGCAAGTTGCTTGGTCTCAGGACATGGATAATAAATTGAAGGGGGTCCAAGACGGGCAAGCTGCCCTTTCCCATGATTTATTGTAATTCCGTGTGCAAGCACATGAAAACTTTAATACTCTCACCTCTCAGTTGTCAGAGCTTGTTGATTATATCAATAGAGGTGGTGATGCCAAAAATGGGGAAAGTGGTAGCAGCTGAGGTCCGCAGCCTCCTCCTGATGATCGTGGCAGACCTGGTTCTGGTAATGGAGGAAGTAGACCTGCCGGAGGTAGTAGGAGCGAATCTTCGAGTAAAATATATTACAGAAGTGGTGGATCTCACAAAGGATCAGGAAGAGGCATTGGATACTGGCTAGGATAAAAATAAACAGTGTTTCAGTTTTTCAGTTCTTGTACAAATATCTTGTACTTTGCTTCATTTTGAATATATATAGCAGACTTGGAGCAATTTATTTTTGTCTATTTTAAGTCAAAAGCTGCTAAATTTTGTCATCACCAAAAAGGGGGAAATTGTTAAGATAAAATTTATAAGTTTTGGTGATAACAAAAACAAGATAATAACTGAATCTTAAATATCAGATCTGGACAGTCAGTTATCATGGTAAGTATCTTCAGATCCGAAATATTTGGGAACAGTTTACTCAGGTTTCAGTTATCGGATTGAATATTTCGTATCAGAGCTTATCAGATTTGAGTATTTGGGTTATTTCAGTTATCGGGTCAGGATTTAGATTTGAGGGTATTCAGATTTGACTCAGAGACTTTGGTAACAGATCCGGGTATATGCGTTCAGATGTGAACAGACTACACAGGGTTCTTCAGACTTCAGATTTGATAGCGCCTCAGTATTACGAGAAGAGCAGTACAGTTCTCAGATGTGACAGAGCATTAAGTTTTTAAAGTACAAAGGGAGACAGTTCAGATGTGATGGCTATACGCGTAAGGAGATATTTCGTGTAGCTACTCACAAAGGGAAAGACAGAGCAGTATTTAGATTTCGATATTCTAGCAGATGTGAGCTTCGACATACATCAGATGTTATCAGTTGACTAATCGATAGAAATCAAAGGTCACAACTTGAATTAAGGAAACAAGATCAAAGCTATTTTGAGTAATATCGCGCATTACGCAGAGTGATTGATACGCTATTTACCCGGTTTGGTAAATAAGTCAATCAAGCCTTGACTGTTAGAGTAGGTGCCCAACTATCCAACTTGTGGCGTGTGGGTTCTTGTTGACTCTTTGTAAAACGATATTTATTTATGAAATTCGTATTTTTTATGGCATTCTTTATCTTCATTATTTTATAATGTTAACAATTGTGTTGGATAAAGACCTAGAATACACCATAGTGTATGCTAGATGTGATAGTGTATATGATGGCTATCATGAAACACATCTAATAGTCACTGTGTATTCTAAACTCGTTCCTAATCGATTGGGCCGTCAAAATGAGGATAAGGCCGCCCGAGCTTGAGACTATCATCTGGGATGTGAAGTACCGTGTTTCATTGGTAGGGAACATTGTGATGTTCTGAGCATGTAGACCGATACTGACCTGGTGATCTATCGGACTACCCTCGTTCGGACTTTCCAAGTGGTTATCATTTGTCGAGTGGATAAGTCCGAGGTCTTGGTTGTACAGATTAGCCCTCACTACTCGAAACGTCATTGAGACTCTACATGATAGGTGCCTCACTTTGACCCGTTTACCGACTCTGTTGGGGTCATCAGGTGGCGGGATTGGGTGAGGTCCCGATGCATGTAGGAGTCGATGCTTCGTTTTCGAGGATTCATCGCTCGCCTTTGTGCGTGGATATCCTATGCTATCTGAGGAGATAATAGTGTGATAAATCTCTGGCCAGAGTATTAGATGTGTTTTAGGTAAATTGTTTTACCTAGTACCACACGTGATATCACTATTTGATCTCCAAGATGTATGCATGGTTATTGGATCTCTTGCGACTCTCGATTTACCAATGGTCATTGATCTGATAGGGATATTTGTGTTGAAAGGACCGTACTGTACGCTAACCATGACCGACTGATTCTTGCAGGCACTATCAGTGATACCTAGGGATCATGGGGCGATGTTGCTAGACGCTTTACCATGATCCGATGGGCTAGTCCGAAAATGTGGTTTCGGAGTCACACATGTTGTGGGCCCATGGATAGCTGTATCCCTGAACCATTGAGGGTCACACAAGTGCTGGTTTCTCGATTCCCGCACGGAAATGAAGCTCAATTTGTTGAGCATAGGAGGAGGAAGGATGGAAGTACGACTTCCTAAATTTACCATGATCCGATGGGCTAGTCCGAAAATGTGGTTTCGGAGTCACACATGTTGTGGGCCCATGGATAGCTGTATCCCTGAACCATTGAGGGTCACACAAGTGCTGGTTTCTCGATTCCCGCACGGAAATGAAGCTCAATTTGTTGAGCATAGGAGGAGGAAGGATGGAAGTACGACTTCCTAAAATTAAACAGGGGTCAAAATGCAATTTCCCTAAAGTTTGGGCTAGTTTGACTATCCTTGAAACTTGCAGGGGCCAAACTGTTATTTTGGACTAGGTGGTCCGAAAAATTGTTTTCGCATCATAATACTCAGTTTTGTAAACTGTGTAGATCGGTCCGATCTGATCGTCGATCGGGATTATGATGGAGCCACGGTGATGGACTTGAAACGAATGTTCACCCTGGGCCTGGGCCCGACCCAAGCCCATTGGACCGGTTCAAGCCCATGTATCCTCTATATATATTGGCCCTAGGGTTGCATTACATAGAAAACACAACCCTACAAACCCTAGAGCAAGCCGCCTCCCTCCCTCTCCACTCCTCTCGGCCGCCGCCCCCCTTGCGCCGTCGCCCGCAGCCGTGCGCCGCCGCCTGTCGTCGCCGTCGGACTTGTTCCGACCGTCTCGACGTGGAGATTCCGTCCGTGAAATATTAGTCACGTTTTCTAGTGCAGACTGACGAAGGGATCGTGATTTCAGTCGTGGACCAGATTAGGAGAACGACAACCGCCTACCGTTGAAGTGCCGATTTTCTCGTGAAATTGGTCGGAGCCAGGCGCCTAGACGCCAGCAAGGTACCAAACTAAACATCCTATGAATGTTGAATTGCTGTTTATGCGCCCGTGCGCGCATGTCCCGCAAGGTGGCACGCAACACCGCCGCCCAATGGCCGGCGCATGTCGCGCACGGTGGTGCGCGCCACCGTCGCCAACTGGCCGGAACCCGTGCGCGATTTTCACGCACGGTGGCGCGCGACACCGCCGCCCCACCTGCGCTAACTGGTCGCGCAGATGGCCGCCCCCGTGCGCAAGCGTTGCGCACGGTGGCGCGCACGGCGTGCGGCGCTGTGGCTGCACGCGTGCGGGTGGCGGTGCACCGCCCGTGCGGTGGCTCCGAGGCGGCGATGCGGTGGCTGTTTTTGATTTCTAGGGTTTATCGGGCCTGTCCCGGGCAGCCCGAGGGGTTTTCCGGCCAATATTTGATATTGGGCCCTTTTGGTCGGACCAAAATTAATTTTTGAAATTTTTGAGATTTTGGACCTAAAATTGTTTTAAGCCCAATTTGATGCAATTGAAAATAACAAAATAAGATTTTATTTATAAAATATGATTTTATATTTAAAATGCGATTTTGTTGGATTATATCAAATTTGATTTGATTATTTTATTTATGTCAATTAATCGAATTGATATTATTTTGGATGATCGAGAGCAATGTCCAATGTGTTAGGTGTATGCTAGGTTGTAAAAATTTTTGGTTGTAACATTGTTGATATCATTTTCAATGTTGGCCTGGTTTATGGCCCGTTCCCACCCCTTTAAAATTGTATCCCTATTTGTCATGGTTATTTAAATGTAAATATTAGACTTAGTAGGAGGATGAATTTGAAGATGGTGGAGATGATGATCAAAGATACTGAAGATCGAAGATTTGTAAAACTGGAAGCTTATGTAATAGGATTGCATTTGCATACTGCATGTCACCTAGGATTGGACCTAGATCCGTGCTTGGCAACCACGGATCACATAGCTCTTTCTTATCGATCATCCCAATTATATATGCGTGATATATATCTGTTGAATCCGCGATCTTGAATTTTATTTAAAATTATTAAGACCAAATTTCAAAATTAAAATCCCTCATTTTAAATTTGATTTAAAATTTATATCAAGATTAAAAGTTTATTCGATAAACTAAGGGAATTTAAATATTGTTTAAAATTTCCTATCTTCCATCAACAATGAGTTTACGTCGATGCTACCTGTATACATGGCCCAGCTCATATTATTGAGGGGGTTATGTCTGCCGGAAAGCTGTACACGTCATTGACACTCGATGTGAGTTGGTTGGAACTTCCTTTAGCGTTGGCTCATATTATGGGGGACGTTAAGGGGACCGTCCATCACAACTCAACATTTATGGGTCATCTTGACAGGTGATAGTAATCGGCGTCATAGTATTAGGCCCTTACTGGACGTGAGGTAAATACATGGAGGTTGCACCTGTTGCAATTGGGCTCTACCTTTTGAGGATCATGGTTGGCTGATATTATTCGGGACCATGATTTCTAGATTGGACTCTGTGTACCTGTCAGGCCTCGTACTCACAACAGATAAACACATGCGGAAGCTATCAAAAAGAGGGTAAAATTTTCGCTTTTTAGGCCCGACGGTTTTAAACGTATAATTTAAAATACAACAATACTTGAAATAAGTTTCTCAAATCATACACATTTAACCACAAGCATATATAAGTTCAACATGTAACATATCTCCCCCTACGGTTACAACAACAAAGCACAGGGCATCCCCCTGGCTAACTGATACATATTTATATATGCTATATGCTACTGGGACACACTAGCCACCTCCTGGGGCACCACCAGCTGGGTTGAAACCATGACCAGCTGTAGAACCTGGGTTTCCTGAAAACAACGCAACAAAGAAACAAACCAAGCCCCAGAGGGACATGGGGTCAAACCCCAGTACGGAGAGCAACAGATAAGCTAAAAGGAAAGCATAAGATAAAATGCAGATGCTATGCATGAGACACCGAATAACAACTGAAGGCTCGACCCACGAGAGAGCTAAGGAACTCAAACATAGCTCCAAGGAATCATCAACAGCATACAGTGGTCACGGGGTGAGTTCATAGTGTGGTAGGGAGCCACTCGCCATGATACTACCCCCTATAACCAGATGTATCAGAAACTCGACCTGCTGTTGCCTCGCCCAAGAACTGTGGTAGTTAACCACTCGGCTCAAGGTGGCTAACAATCCCAG
>KQ998955.1:14642-32203 GCA_001598015.1 Dorcoceras hygrometricum
GAACTCGGGCGGCCTTATCCTCATTTTGACGGCCCAATCGACTAGGAACATGTTTAGAATACACAGTGACTATTATATGTGTTTCATGATAGCCGTCATACCCACTATCACATCTAACATACACTTTAGTGTATTCCAGGTCTTTACTCAACGCAATTGTTAATCATCATACACACAATGAAAGTAAAGCGGTACTTCGCATCGCAGATACTAGTCTCGAGCTCGGGCGGCCTTATCCTCATTTTGACGGCCCAATCGACTAGGAACATGTTCAGAATACACAGTGACTATTATATGTGTTTCATGATAGCCGTCATACCCACTATCACATCTAACATACACTTTAGTGTATTCCAGGTCTTTACTCAACGCAATTGTTAATCATCATACACACAATGAAAGTAAAGAACGCCATATAAATAAATGTGAATATCATATATAAAGACTATCATATACAAGAGTCTATGAACCCACATGCCACAAGTGGCTAGTTGGGTATCTACTCTAACAGTACCCCCAGCCGTGGAGTTGTCTTGGGAGTCCTGTATCTCCGGATATCGAGTTACTTCTGAGAGCCTTGTTCCTCCAGCTGTTGGTTCGGTTTGTGTATGTGGTTCTCAGCTGTTGAGTAGTCTCTTGAGCCCCGGTGTTTCCTGGTATTTTGTATGCATTGCATAGCGCATTTTATGTTGCATGCTTTATTTGATAGCTGTATGTTGTGTTGCTCTTCGTACTGAGGTTTAACCTCGTTTGTTTTCCTTGGGTCTGCTCTGGCCGTGTGTTGGCCATTGCAGGCTCTTTTCAGGTGGTTCAGCTGGTCCGTGAGTGAGGCAGCTGTTGCAGTCCCAGGCGTGAGTTCCCAGTTATACATATACGCTATATCGAGTCATTGCCAGGGGATGCCCTATGTAGTAGTTGTACTGATTCGATTTGTGATTGGTTGTATATATATTTTCGTTGGATGATTGAGATTTTATGCAGTCAACTTTTAATGCAACTTATATTTTGAGTATGTGTGTACTTCAAATGAAAGAATTTCAGTCAGGCCAAAAAGAAAAATTTTACCCGCTTTTCAGCTTCCGTGTTTTAGCTGTGTTTAGAACACCGAGCCTGACATTTTTGTATCAAAGCTTAAACTGGGATAAGCTCGTTTCTTTTCTATCACACTCGACTCTAGGCTCTGTGTTTGTCCTCCTGCGTGTGCTTGACTACTTGCTTTCCTGCTTTGTGTGTGCTTACCTTTGTATTCCTCCTAGTTGCCACCTAGTAGAGGTAGAGGTACAGCTGTTAGGCAGGTTGTAGACGACCTGAGAGTTGCGGTGAATGCAGAGGATGTTGCTCAGCGGAGAGTTCTTTTGAGACGTCGTGCGAGATGGAGGCCGAAGTGGAGTATTTGACTCAACGAGTGGATGTTTCAGAGCTAGTTCTGGCTAGGTTTCAGCGGATGAATCCCTCAATTCTCAGTGGTGCTGATATTGTTCAACTGTCGAGGGATGGATAGAGCACATGTTGGGTTTGTCTGACCCGGTGCGGTTCGATGATAAGAGAATATTGAGTCGGCTGTTGAGCCCTTAGTACTGCGCGTGACCTCTATGGTCTTTGTCCTACCAGAAGAGTTGCCGTATCTTGGACTCTGTTGATTTCTTCTGGTTGTATCTCCAGCTGTGGAGTGCCTCTATTGTTTTAGTCTCCAACTGTTGAGTTTTTTTGTGAGTTTCGTGCCTCCAGCTGTCGAGCTATTTCCGGAGTCCTATTGATCGCTTCTACTTCTGGATTGGTTTTACCCTCGTGACAGATGGATTGTAGTGGCGTACTCCTCACTTTCTCCTTCTTTGAGAAGTTTGAGTTTCGTGTTGCCGCCGAACGAGCTAGGCATAGTTTCCGTCACGTTAGTGGAGACCTCTCTAGATGAGATATCCTGTTCCTGTATCGGTTTTGGATGCCTTTGTGTCTGCTTTGGAGTTTTGGGCGCCAATATTTTAAGGTGGAGAGAGATTAGTGATCTTCATCGACCCCTAGAGTTTGAAGTGTGTCTTCACTCAGCCTGACTTGTCTATGAGATAGTGTCCTTGGATAGATTTGATCGGTGATAGCTTGGGCTAGAGAAGCTTGTTGCTAATGCTTTGTTTGGAAAGCCCAGCCATTGGTGCTAGTAGCGTTGAGTATCTCGAATTGATGGAGAATTTGGGAAACATCAAGGTGGTTTTTGCAGCCTGGTGTTAATTTTTGTTTCGGGATTGAGCACCAGTTGGTGCGGATGCTAGAGGAGTGTAGAGGACAATGTTTTAACCGGTCACATCAGGATTCTTTTGGTGATTATTCGTGGGATCTGCATCTGCCTTCTCAACATCAGCACTAGGGACCTCAGTGGGCTCAGTTGAGAGCGATGACTGGAGGGAGCATGCTAACGAATTGCCGGAGGAGTAACCGTAGGTGTCGATGACGTCCCTGAAATGTAGCAGCCCTCAGCATTTCCTGGATGTAGTGCAGATCGAGAGATTGTTTTCGGCTTTGAGACAAGCTGGACATGGTGAGCTGAGCATCAACGTAGAGTTCTTGCTGATGTTTGCCTGTACCAATCTGAGTTGACTGTGTAGTTGAGTAAGGTAAGGTGTGTTGGAGTCAGCTTAGAACAGGCTTGACTACTGTTTCATGTGACGAAATTGCATGGTGTGCTGTTGTTGAAAGAGTCCCGTAGGAAGTCATGGAGTAATTCTCGAGGGTGGAAGAGCTCGCAGATGGTTTGGAGTCTCAATTGGCGACGATAGCAGCTGACCACCCCACCCAGATGGCCAATCTGAGCTGATCATGCAGTATTTTGAAGGTATGCTGCGAGTTGTAGAGAATATCTTCCCTGGTGATTGACGGAAGTTCCTTGCTTTGGTAGATATTTGCGCGCTGTTTTAGCTCCCAGAGATGTTCGGGGTGATTCCCCTCGAATTTCTGCAAGGAAATAAGTACAGATTTGCTGTACCAACTGGAAGAGTTGAGAGAAATCTGTGGTCTTCACTGGATTTTGGGCAGCAGGTGAAGGACCAAAGAGATCTGGTTCGATCAAGAGCGAAGGCTGAGCGTGATCTTTAGACCAGATTGTGCTTTCTAGGTATGAACTTTTGGAGTCCCAAGTTGTGGACCGTGTGCTTCTTGCGTGTTCTCCTTCTTAGACTGTGTTGGACTTGAGGTTGAAGGGTAGGTTAGCTCTAAGATTCATCAGTCTATTTGACTGTATTTGAGCATATTGGATCTGTGGCATGCTATTTACGCATACCGGCTGTGTCGATGTTGATTACATGATGAATATCATGTGTTCCAGCCGAGGAAGCACGAGCCAGATCCTCCCTTGGCACTAAGATACTAATGAAGTGAGCTGGCATAGACCCTACGATGTCATGATTGTCTAGTGAGATCTCTGGACAGGGAGAAGAAACTAGTGGATTTTATAGAAAAATTTTTCAGTATTGGAGATGTTGGGACATCCGCCTTCTTCGAGATAAACGAATGCAACCCAAGCGGGCGATACATTATTTCTGAACTGTGGAACTACGAAGAAGAAAGGAAAAGCTCTTAATTTTCGGTTATGGTGCAGTGGAGTGGAGCTGAGTGGGAAGGAGCTACTTTAGAATCGGAAGCTGAGGGGAGTAGAGAGTGCCTCATCCTCGTCAGATGCTAATTCCTTCCCTACATTCTGTTTCCTTTCTGTTTGAGTTTGTTTTATCCAGTTCGTATCTGGTTGTGTGTTTTTGATAATCCATCTTTGGCAGTGTGCGTTATGATTTGCTTCATTTGTTGTGAGTTGTTATAGGTATAACCGCATAGTTGCGATTAGCTTAGGAATTCTATGGTTTCTTTATGTAAGCTAATCTGCGTAGAACAGATCTGGGTCGAATCATTTCGCTGGACGTTATATTAGTTTCCTATCGCGGATTGTCTTGAGAAGATCCTCTTAGAAGTGAAAAGCTTTGAGAGGTGTTGTGTAGCGTAAGCTGTTAGGAGCCGAAGCATAAGCTAATCTCGGTTTATGGATGTTTGGCGTCCTGAGCTTAGTATTCAGGTAAGTGTTATACCACGTCGTTTAGTGGTATCATCTTGGGTGAAAGACGGTAGCAGTTTTCGAAAGTAGACCAGAGCTGTTATGGTCTTCAGCTGAGGTGGAGAGCTGGTCGTATTTACAGGCCGGTCAAGATCTGTTAGTAATTTCAGCTTTGTAGCCGTCAGCTTTGGCGGGAACCATTTGATTTCGAGGATGAAATCTTTTAAGATGGAGAGAATGTGAGGGCTGTGATTAACCAAGGTAATTAGTAGCTTAATCGGGCTTAGATTAAGGGTTAATCAGCCGAGGTCATTTAGCTTAGAGATCTATCGCATTGCGCTCTAAGTTGTTCGGGTTTCAGCTTGGGTAAGCACTGGCGCGAGCTGTTGAGTGGTCGTGTTGTTCTTGGGTGTTGTAACAGATTAGAGGTCCAGATTAGACGTAAGTTGTTAAGCACGTCTATACTGAGTCCGTGAGCTGTTAGTAGTTTAGGAATACTGTGTATCAGGGAGCAACATGCGTAATTTGTTCTGGGTTCGCATGCTATTCCGGGATTATGCGCTGTGATTCGAGAACTTATCGAACAGCTTTGGAGCATTGTAAGCTGTTGGAGCATCCTGAGCTGGTAAGTAGTATGCGATCTGATCTCTTAGGACTCGAGCTATTGGATGCAAGAGCTGTTAGTCTTGCGTGTGCTGGCCAAGTGCGTAAACTGGTCTAGACAGTAATCTATTACTACTGTAGCAGTTGCGAACTGTGTTCGTTGGTCAGATCAGGGAGAAGTTGGCCTAGCTCTCCTGAGTTGTTGGGGCTAAACATGTGTACACGAGAACTGCAGGCGTGAGCTACCGTAGGCGTGATCTGTTGGTTCGCAAGCTATTAGTGGGAGCCTCCCGGGCTATCTGTCCAAGCTGGTATCAGCTTTGAAGTGTGAGCTGAGCTAGACTCTCTGAGCTGATCTGAAGTCACTATAGACGTAATCTGTTGGAAGCGTAATCTGATCGGAGTTGTGAGGGTGTATGCTGTTGAGAGCGTGAGCTGTGCTAGACGTGAGATCTGGTCCCTTAGCTCCGAGCTGGACTAGGTACTGTGCGAGCCGGTAGGAGTGCAATATGATCTGTGTGCGCAGTCTGGAGGACGCATGATCTGGTGGGTGAAAGTGCCTAAGCTGGAGCAGTTGGAGTCTAAGCTGATGGAAGGTACTGTAGGCCAGATCTGGGGCACGGTAGTATATACATTGAATGTTGACCCACTACTTAATCATTTTTACCCAAAGAGATCTATCTCCTCCAATGTACTCGAGAAGCTATCTCTCCCGAAACCCTCGCGTCTACTGTTAACCCGTACCCTTGTCTTCCGATTGCCGGAGTTTGGCCGACCAGTTTTGGTCAAGGGCGGTACCGTTGGAAACCCCTTTCCAAACTCGTCAGTTCCCTACCTGTATCGTGGCCAGAGATGGCCGGATGAGGAGATGCGAAGAGGTAGAGTGCACGTTGTTTGTTGCTTCTTCCAAGCCTCGTTGTTGCCCCGAGGTTGTAACCATTCACTGTAAGTGTTATTCCTCATTCTTGGTGTCGCTTTAAGACTGGTTTCGTTAGCTATAGAGTAGACTCGAGCTAGATGTGGTAACCTAGGGTTGGTAGCTCGCAGGTCTGTTCTAGGTTCTGCTCCGAGTTGTTTATCGTGGAGTAATGGACTAGCCTGTTGTCTGTGTTGGTTATTTTAGGTTGCTCAATGCTTTAGGATCTGTGGTTGGTCCTCCCGAGCTGTTAGCAACCCTATGGCTGTTGGCGTGGCAGCAGTGATGCGTGCGTGAGCTATTCTGTGCAGGCTGGTGTGTGTGCTATGTTCTGCCGTGGCTTTGTGAGGTAGTTGGTAAGATTGAGCAGGTACGAATTGAGCTTATGATTATAGCTTTGAGACAGGCATGAAAATATAGTTATGTGTGTTGTACAGCTGAGCTGGTTGTGTTCTGCATGCTGTAGCCTGTGCTGTTTTATATCAACTGTTGTATCATGTACTGTATGAATACTTCCTGAGCTGCTTGCTAGCTTATGCGTGTGCTGGATAGCTATATTGTTTGTGCGTGTGTTGAACTGGATTATGCATGTTGTTCCTGAGATGTTTTGTGTATCGTGGACTGTAGCCTGAGCTGTTGTGACCCGCATGCTGTTTCCTAAGCTGAGCTCCCCGTTTTTTTTTATCCACATTCTGTTTATGTGGGTTGAGCTTATATCCTTGCTAGCGGTTAACGATTGTTGAGCTCATACTTATTTGGGCCATCTGTTGTTGCCAATCTGTGAGTATCAGGTAGCTTTCAGTTGAGAGGGCTTGAGAAGGAGTGGGTAGCTCCCACACTCTCGATTATGCTGCAATGAGACGGAGTGGGTTACTCCCACACTCTTGATGGTGTGGTAAGGTGACGGAGTGGGTAGCTCCCACACTCTCGGTTATGCTGCTATGGGACGGAGTGGGTAGTTTCCACACTCTCATGAGCTAGGGCACCAGCGGGTTGAATTGTTCTACCCTTGCTTCTGGTACTGTGTGTTGGGACGAGTGGATAGCTACCACATCCTCCCATGCTATGTGACCATTTCTATTGTTTATCTTCAGCCGTTTAGCTGTGGAGTTGTGTCTGCTGTTTTGTACCCCCAGCCGTGGAGTTGTCTTGGGAGCCCTGTATCTCCAACTGTCGAGTTACTTCTGAGAGCCTTGTTCCTCCGGCTGTTGGTTCGTTTTGTGTATGTGGTTCCCAGCTGTTGAGTAGTCTCTTGATCCCCGGTTTTTCCTGTTATTCTGTATGCATTGCATAGAGCACTTTTATGTTGCATGCTTTATTTGATAGTTATATGTTGTGTTGCTCTTCGTACTGAGGTTTAACCTCGTTTGTTTTCCTTGGGGCTGCTCTGGCCGTGTGTTGGCAATTGCAGGCTCTTTTCAGGTGGTTCAGCTGGTCCGTGAGTGAGGCAGCTATTGCAGTCCCAGACGTGAGTTCCCAGTTATACATATACGTTATATAGAGTCATTGCCAGGATGGCCTGTGTAGTAGTTGTACTGATTCGATTTGTGATTGGTTGTATATATATTTTTGTTGATGATTGAGATTTTATGCAGTCAATTTTTAATGCAAAGCTTATATTTTGAGTATGCGTGTACTTTAAATTAAAGAATTTCAGTCAGGACAAAAAGAAAAATTTACCCGCTTTTCAGCTTCCGTGTTTTGCGTATTTTAGCTGTGTTTAGAACACCGGGCCTGACAGATAGCTCAACCAACGCACTCAAAGTCAAGTGGCCGACAAAGACAACTCAAAAATATAAAAGAAAGAAGACAAAGACATAAAAATTCCCAGCAAGATTTCAAATGGATTTTCATTATATAAGCATTGTATTATTACTTCAAAGACGGATTCCACAAAGAGAAAAGAATATAGTACGATAAATTAGATCAAGATATCAAACAAAAAATCCATTCTGAATGGATAATTAAAATGAAAACTATTAAATCAAATATTCCATTTTATACATTCTTAACAATATTTTTATCTGCAGAAGGCTTTAATGACTTTCAACATAAATCTGTTATACATGTCAACAGTAGTCTTCATAATAAATGGACATTAATAAACAATGATTCAGATTCTGCAATACACCCTCCTTTACAAACTTTAAAACTTCAAGCTGCAAAAGGTGAAGTCACAACTGATCCATTTAAATGAGGTCACAGTGACAAAGAACCTGTCAATTTAGAAGATATTAATAAATCCTCCAAAAAAATAATTATTCTAATCAAATACTTAAAACAATAGCTACACAAGTCGATCATATTTCTAATAATCTTAAACTGACTCCCAATTATAAACTCAACATTTACTGAAACAGCTAAACCTTTTTTTCGAACAAAATAACCCCTGCAGAAAAAGAAAAAGAAATTAGCTTTCAGAGCAATACAGATCATATTCTCAATAAAATTTCAGCTAAACTCTCAGAAATCGGAAATTCAGGAAGTAATATAAAATATGTCAAAACTAATAACGATCAAAGTGATGAATCCCCAAATCCAAGTACTGATGTCTCTGAAGATGACTCTTCAGATGATGTCAATCTCATTAAGACACCGGTGGGATAACGCTTTATCCCTCGAATCAAAACTCAGTATCCTTAATCACACCATCCAAGTCGAAGATAACGATGGTAATATCAACGCGCGAAATGATCCATATGAATTCCTAATAATTACAATTTCAATGTATTTTATAGGTAATCCAAAGTAAGAGTTTGATTCATATAAGTAATTCTAACAAATCTCAGATGTCCAACCCTTACAGATTATCGATGGTACAAAGATGTTTTTCTTACTCATGTTCTGCGACAGGAAGACTGTAATATGTCTTTCTGGAAAGAAAGATTCATAATGAGATTACCCAGGCTTTTCGCTGAACGAATCCTTCAAAGGCTTCGTAGCGAAGTTGGTACTAATGATATTCCTTTTAATAATTGACTTTTGGTCAATTATTTGCCTTTATAAAAAAAGAAGGTTTATCCTTATGTTCAGAACTCAAACTTCAAGCTAAATACAAATCTGATAAAACAACTAGAAGAATTAGGATATTGTTTTTAAAAGTTGGGCTAATGCATATAGATCCTCCTTCAGTACGATGGAAAAATAAAGCAAAAAATTTTAAACCGTCTTACAGAACCCAATCCAATAGCAACAGAAAATACAATAAATCTATGAGGACCAGTCATAATACACCAATCACTTTAAAATATTGGAATTGTAACCAACCGGAAGACACATCCACTAATTGTAATAAAAGTTGAGAAATAATCAAAATAAAAAATTAATAATCTAATAGATGATATTACTAGTGATTCTAGTACGTCAACAAAAGACGACACAGAAACCGATCACGAAATCCCCTCCAAAGGTATTTGTCATTTATGTGTTATTTCAAAAGATAAAAAGAAGCAATTTTAGATCTTGTTCAGAAAATTCCTGATCCAGAAACTCAAAAACACTATATTAATAAATTAAAAGACTTAATTATAGATGAATAAAGTTAAAAACGTAACCCTACTAAATAACACTTTAGTCTCAGCAAATTATTTGATAAATAGCCACAAACGACTTACAAACAGAAATAAACATAATCAAAAAACAAACTAACCAACTACAAAATGATTTATTCTCCCTAAAAGAGAAAGATATCGAATTACAAACAAAATTACTTCTCCTTACTTCTACAACTATCGATGAAATTAATGTCGAAAATCTTCTTGACGACAACACTAATGTTAGGATAAAATTTATAGTTTTGGTGATAACAAAGAAAAGAAAAGATCTGGAATTAAATGACAATATTCACGATGGTCAACATTGCTGACAACAGTGATTAGCTCAAGCTACAGTTATAAGTTTCGAGTTGATCAAAATTAGATCTTGGAACAGTTTGGAACAGTGGAGTAATTGATTTGGCTATTCGAGTTTTGATGAAGAATTGAGAATTGAGAATTGAGATATCTGCCAACAGCTCTTGTCTACTGTATCGCAATGGTATGCAAACAGCAACGGGAACAGTAACTCGTTCTACCAACAGAAAGGGCCGTATGCGTTGATAAGTTTGATCGACAGATCTTGGAACAGCACTACTTATTGACATCAGACTTCGCTACAGTATTGTCTTTGAAAACAGTACAAGTAACTATCAACAGCTCTTTGTAAACAGTTAGCTCAACACGACATCGTTCGATTCAACAGATTTGATGACGTCAGCCACATGAGGACACCGGACATCATGACGTCATCATCTTATTCAGCTTCAACGTTCTCAATAGACATGATGACGTCAGCAGTGCTAAGTCTTGCAAACGGAGAGATATGATGACGTCACCAGTGCTGATATTTGCAAATGGCTGAATTTTGTTTACTGCGACAAATCTCTCAACAGTAAGGAACTATTCATTCATCTTCTTCAAGGAGAGATCTGTCGATAGAAGAGATTTCAGGCGCAAGCATAAAGTTGATTCAAATTCGATCGTATACTCAATTGGAAAAGATCGATGACCAAAACAAGAATCACTCATTCTGCCTGAAATTAAGGAGACGAGGTTAGTACTATCTTTGGAAAAATAGTACACATTGGCAGAGGCGATTTCAACGGGAAAGCACACACAAGGAAATGATACTCGCATCCCTGACGAAACGCAATTTACCATATAATGGAGCAAGATTGACGGCGTTCCACTGTCAGGAATTCAAAAAGGATTTGCTACCTTATCTGGATTCATCGACCGTTGAACGAAGATTATAAATAGCAGATATTTTGCTTTGAAGAAAAACTCTCGCCACTGCTATTGCTAAAACGCTGTCAAAATACTCCCAGAGCTTACTCTTCGCTGAACGCATTCAAAGCTCAAGCACTCGAAGAATTTTCATTTTGTTGATATTCATTGTTATACCTTCGAGTGTCACTCTCTGGTTCATATTATTGAATCAAGTTTCTTTGTCTTAGAAACCAGAGATTTTACAGTACTCACAAGTGTATTCATTGTTGTATTTGATTGAGTCTGTAACAAACGGGCTTCTCAAAAAGCCGTTTGAAAACACTAAAGTGTTGTAACCAGCAGCTGCGTCTGCTTGGATTGTCATTGTGAGATACTAGGAGTTCTCGTAGCTGCGGGTTACGGGATCGGGTGTTTGTAGAAAGGCTACTCTCATCAAAGTCTTCTAGTGAAACCTTCCGAGGAGGAAGAAGGGGAGACGTAGGACATTGAAGTCCGAACTTCCAGAAACAAACTCTGATCTATATCTTTTACATTACGCACGATTATATTACTTGTGTTTATTCACTGTTCACAAATTGATCGGTCAACCCCCCCCCCCCCGTTCTGAACTCCTATTTACTTAGTGATCCTATTTCTGGGACCATCAACTAATAATTTTATAAATTCCATACAAAATATTGAATTTCCAAAATGGTACGTGAATATAAATCTAGTTTTAAAATGATTTCAAAATAACATTAACTGCTCTCGTGGACTCCGGGACTGATCACAATGTGAATGAGTAATTCCATCAACATATTATGAAAAAACAACAGAACAATTATACAATGCAAGAACACACATTTGCAATAATGGATATTGTTTCAAAAATATATTCACTTTAATCCGAGATATATCTCAGGATATGATTCTCGGCACACCTTTCGTGACTCAAATTTATCCCTTCCAAGTAAACAATAAAGGTGTCTTTACCAAAATATATGGCCAACACATACTTTTCCCTTTCATCACGTCTGTCAAACAAAAAGAAATTTTCTTACTACAAAACTCTTCAATCTTCAAACAAATTGATATAAATAAATAATAAAAAAACATATCAGTTCGTTAAAAGAAGAAATTCCTTATCTCAAATTGACGAACAACTCACTCAACCATATACTAAACAAAAAATCTCTGACTTAGAACTCCATATCACACAACAAATATGTAGTGAACTACCAAATGCTTTCTGAAATAGGAAAAATCACATAGTGTTCCCATATGAAAAAGATTTCAATGAACGAAACATACCAACAAAAGCCCGTCCTATCCAAATTAACCAAGAATTTTTATATCACTGTCAAATCAATATACAAGATCTTCTGTCCAAAAAATTTTCCGACCATCCAAAACCCTTGGAGCTGCTCAGCTTTCTATGTTGTCAAACAAGCTGAACTAAAATGAGGAGTCCTGCATCCAGTTATAAATTACAAACATTTAAATAAAAGACTTCAATGGATAAGGTATCCAATTCCTAACAAAAGAGATCTTATTAATCGAAAAAGAGACCTTATTAATCGATTACATTCAGCCAAAATATTTTCCAAATTCGATCTCAAATCCGGGTTTTGGAAAATACAAATCGCTGAACAAGATAGATACAAGACAGCCTTTACAGTACCATTTGGACATTATGAATGGAACGTAATGCCATTTGGCCTTAAGAATGCGTCCTCGGAATTTCAGAGGGTTATGAATGACATTTTCAATCCCCGCAGATCCTTCAGTATAGTGTATATTGACGATATCCTTATCTTCTCCGAATATATCAACCAACACTACAATCATCTCCAACATTTCTTCCAAATTATTAAACACAATGGATTAGTATATCTCAAAAGAAAATGAAATTATTTCAGACCTCCGTCAGATTTCTAGGACATGAAATCTCAAAAGGGTCAATCAAACCGATTCACCGAGTCATTATTTTTGCTGAAAAATTCCCAGATCAAATTAAAGAAAAAAACCAATTACAGATAGTTTTAGGATTTCTCAATTACATAACTGATTTTTTTCCTAACCTCCGTCAAAGTGTCAATCATTATATGAAAGATTACAGAAAAACCCTCCCCCTTAGACTGATATTCATACCAGTATCATCAAAGATATCAAAACTAAGATCAAATCCCTTCCTTGCTTAGGAATACCACACCCAACAGCTTTCATGATTGTAGAGACAGATGCCTCTTGGAGGTATTCTCAAACAAAGATATAACAATCAAGAACAATTAGTTAGGTTTCATTCCGGTCTTTGGCTCGGACCTCAAAAATTATTCTACTATAAAGAAAGAAATTTTATCCATTGTTTTATGCATTTCAAAATTTCAAGATGACATTTTCAATAAAAAATTTTATTTTGAGTAGATTGTAAATCTGCTAAGGAAGTCATTTTAAAATATGTTCAAAATATTGTTTCATAAAAAATTTTGGCAAGATCGCAAGCCATACTTTTTGTGTTTGATTTTGAAATAGAATTTATCTGAGGAGAAAATAATTCTCTTCCAGACTTCCTTGCAAAACAATTTTCATAAGGTAAACAAAATATTATTGCAGATGGATCCTTCAAAGCAGAAACTACAAACTCCAAAGGACTATGAAATGCCTCAACCACTTCAAAACAATTAGTTCAAATTCAACCCAAGACCCCTCAAAAGATGACTGCTCAAAGACCTTCAGGCCCCTTTCCCCCACTCACCACAAATTACTGTTAGAGTAGGTGCCCAACTAGCCAACTTGTGGCGTGTGGACTTTGATAACTCTTTGTGTAAAACAATCTTTGTTTATGAAATTCACATTCTATATGTCATTCTTTATCATTGTTATTATGTTAATGTTAACATTGTGTTGGATAAAGACTTAGAATACACCATAGTGTATGTTAGATGTGACAGTGGATATGATGGATGTCATGAAACACATCTAATAATCAACTGTGTATTCCAAATTTGTTCCTAGTCGATTGGCCGTCAAAAATGAGCATAAGGTCACCCCGAGTTTGAGTACTAGCATCTGCGATGTATTTGTTTCGTGCTTCTTTATACATATGAACATGTCTATCTCACACAACAAAATTCCTTTGTTTTCTAGGGAAGAGTACGACGACTGGAAGATTAGGATGCAAGCACATCTGGCGGCCATGGATGATGACATGTGGTATGTCATCACAGAAGGACCGTTGAAAATCATGAAGGCTAATATTGCTGTTGCCGTAACAAGTGGCGAGCCTCAGTTTGTTCCGAAAACCAGACAAGAGTACACGAATGAAGATAAGAAAAAGGCAAATCTCGACAACGTGGCCAAGGACATCTTATTCAAGACGCTGGACAAAGATAAGAACATGTTTAGCAAAGTTAAGAATTGCACGGCTGCTAAAGACATATGGGATAAGCTAATCCAAATATGCGAAGGAAGTGATGAAACGAAAGAGAACAAGCTGACAGTGGCGCAGCAGAAGTACGAGTCCATAAAGATGAAGGACGGGGAGACTATGACTGAATTTGATGAAAGATTCAGTGCCATTGTGATCGAGTTAAATAGTCTGGGCAAAGAATACAGTAACCGGGAGTTGGCCCTAAAAGTGATGAGAGCATTACCTAAAGAATGGGACGTAAAGACGATGGCCATGAGGGAGTCCAAGGATCTGAACAAGATGGAGCTCCATGACTTATCTTCAAATCTAAAGGCCTATGAATTTGAGCTCGAAACCAGATCCGAAGCACCTTCAACACCCCAAACTACAAAAGCTCTTGCTGCTACAACCGTTGAACAGTGCTCACCCAGCACTAGCAAGTCTGCTGACCAGCTCAGCGACGATGTTATGTCCCTCTTCGCAAAGAAGTTTGGGAAATTCATGAGAAAATCCTTTCACTCTTCCTCTCCTCACAATAATTTTAATAAATCTGATAAAGCTACTTCCGATTTAATATGTTATAACTGTGATCGTCCAGGTCATTTCGCTGCTGAGTGCAATAGACCTAAGAGAGATAATAGACCCAGGCGAGATGACAAAAGAACCGACGATCGATACAAAAAGGAGGAAAGATACAAGCGTGACGAGGAAGATGATGAAAGAGAAGTTGACAGGTCCAAGGACAAGTCCAAAGAGAAATTCAAGGAAAGATCAAAGGACCGATGAATGAAGACCAACAACAACAAGAAATTCAGTCGACAAAACGACCGCAAGGTGTTGATGGCTGAAGAAAGCACGAAGAGCTGGGCAGATTCAGACTCAGAAACATCCAGCACCAGCTCATCCTCAAGTGATAGTGAACAGGAGGAGGTTCACTGCTTCATGGCGAATCAAACTGACGATGACGAGGTATTCGACTTTGCTAACTCTGAATTCACACGTGAGGACCTAGTTCAAGCACTAAATGATATGGTCCATGAGTACAAGACTCTGTCTCACACATTCGAGGAAATCAAAGCTGAAAACGCAAGTCTAAAAAATAGCTCAGCTGAATCAAGTTCTGATGAGCTTGAAGATACTGACAGCTTAAAGACTGAGTTGAGTAGGCTGAAGATAGAGAATGATTTGTTGAGAAATGAAGCCAGCGAGCTCAAGGCTGAAGTCGATAAATTAACTGAAGAAATGAGCTCCTGGAACAAGGCTAATCGTTCTCTCTACAAGCTATATGAAAGCCAAAAACCATTAAATGATAAAACTGGTGTGGGTTTCAATTATGATAGCGGCCTTGGAGAAACTAGTACTCAATCACAGCCGGTGCATGACAAGCTCAATAAAAGGATCTTTGTCAGCGCTGGTATGATACATGATTGCCTTGAATCGATGCGATACAATGATCAGGATACTTCTCAGCCGGATCGTAAAGGAAAAGGCAAAGTCGGTATTGGCTATCAAAGGCCTGAGAATTCAAAGTCAGGCTGGCTAAAGAACAAGCTGAACGAGGACAAAGCGAAAGCTGGTCCAAAACTCTTTGTTTCCAACCAGCCGAGGCATTATTCGAGGAAGGAAAAAACTGAATGGACACGAAACCAGCCGAGAAGGAATCCATATGGTCAAAATATCAAGTCAAAATTCAAAAGACCAGCACGAGATTTGGCACATACTTTCGTGGATCCTAGAACTGGAAAAACCGTGAGGATTGTTCAAATCTGGGTCCCGAAAGGGGTAATCCAATCAGGACCCAAGTAAAATTGGGTACCAAAATTTTCTTTGTATGTTTGCAGGGTCACAGGTACAAAGCAGCAGCCGATGCATCAACAATCTGGTACTTAGACAGCGGATGTGCGAGACACATGACTGGAAATCCCAAGCTATTAACAGATGTTGTTCCTCACAAGGGAGCAAAAATAGTCTTTGGAGACAACGCTTACGATAACACTGTGGGTAAGGGTAAGTTTACCCATGGTAACATTTCAATATCTGACATTCTTGTTGTTGACAATCTTAAATACAATTTAATCAGCATTAGTCAACTATGTGACAAAGGTTACATAGTCAAGTTTCAACAACACACGTGCACAGTTCAGAACTCAACTGGTCTAACCGTGTTGGTAGGAAAACGTTCGGGGAATACCTACATTATCAATTGGTTGGATCAGCAGGCAACTGAACAATTGTGCCTCGCAGCTGGCTCCTCCAAGAGCTGGTTGTGGCACCAGAGAATGAATCACTTGCATTTCAAAACAATTTCTAAATTGAGTCAACATGATTTGGTTTCTGGTCTGCCAAAAATCAGTTTTTCAAAGGACAAGATTTGTGCAGCCTGTCAGCTGGGAAAACAAATAAAATCTACTTTAAAAAACAAAGGCGGTAAACGTTCTTCCCGTTGTCTTGAGCTCTTGCACATGGATCTCTTTGGTCCTATTTCAGTCACGAGCTTAGGGGGAATGTCATACACCCTTGCAGTTTTTGATGATTTTTCAAAATATACTTGGGTGTTATCTTTAAAAGCAAAATCTGAAACCGTCGACCAGCTGATAAAACTTTTAAAACGTTTGCAAAACGACAAATCTTGTTCAGTCAACCGGATAAGAAGTGATCGCGGTACTGAATTTCTAAATTTTAAACTAACTTCTTAACTGGAAGACTTGGGAATAAAGCATGATCTATCAGCAGCAAGAACTCCTCAGCAAAACGGGTTAGCTGAAAGGAGAAACCGCACTCTTAAAGAGGCTACCAGAGCTATGATTGCATATTCCGGCATTTCTCAAAAATTCTGGGCAGAAGCAGTTAACACAGCATGTTACACTCAAAACAGATCAATGATTAATAGGATGCACAATAAAACCCCATATGAGATCTGGAATAGCAAGAAACCTGACATTTCATATTTCAGGGTGTTTGGATGCAAGTGCTTCATTCATAATAATGGCAAAAAGCATCTAACAGCCTTTGAACCTAAATCTGATGCAGGTATCTTTTTAGGATATTCAGCAGTAAGCAAAGCATTTCGAGTGTTCAACAATCGAAGCTTAACGGTTGAAGAATCAGCACGACTTGTGCACACATACTGGAATCAACGAGCCTTGAAGAATACTGATGATGACGTGTCACAACAAAGATTCACAGCTGACGAACAACCAGTAGTAGCGACACAACAAACCATTACTCAACAAGATCTTACGGCTGCTGGAGCAAATGCAATTCCAACAGATCTTGCTACGTCACGCATCACACAAACGAACGCAACTCCAACAGATCTTGCTACGTCATGCATCACGCAAACGAACGCAACTCCAACAGATCTTGCTACGTCACGCATCATGCAAAGCAACGCAACTCCAACAGATCTTGCTACAGCAAATGCCACTGCTGATACATCAACAGCTAACGCAACAGTATCAAACATACCAACAGTAAATGACGAAGCTGTCAACAGCACTCACACATGACAGCAAGAACCCCAATTGGAATCTGATACACGAAGCAACAATGATAATCATCAAGTGGCGTCAGAAGATCCAAACACTTTTATCCAGTCAGCAACACACGGTGAACAAGGAGCAAATCCCATTGGACTTGATCTTCGGTGGAATAGAAATCATCCACCTGAGCAAGTCATAGGTAACATTCAATCCCCTGTTCGCACTAGAGGCCAGCTATCTCATGATCATTTTGATGCTGCATTTTTATCTCATGTAGAACCTAAGATAATCGATGAGGCCTTAGCTGACCCAAGTTGGTTAGATGCCATGCAGGAAGAACTTAATCAGTTCGAACGCAATAAAGTATGGACACTTG